>VDFB02377952.1:0-16659 GCA_007258455.2 Sequoia sempervirens
GGATGGGATGATAAGAGATTAAATTCCAATGCTGCTAATTAATTTAATGAGAGATGATGTGATAAATTTGACTTAGATTTGTGTGGATTTATTTAAATCCAAATATGAAGGAATGTGATAAGAGATTAGAATTAAATAAAGATTTTTGATTTATTTAATTAAGAATGATGTTAGATAAAACTAAATAAGGTTTTAATTTATTTAATTTAATAGATAGACTTTAGAGATTTAATGAAATAAAATAAATTATTTAATTAAATATGGATAATTAGATCAAGATGATTAATTTAATTATCGAGAAGAGGTGACTTAATTAGATAACTGATTTATTCAATTAAGAGAGGAATATTGATGAATTTAATTAGACAAGGAAATTTGATTAAATAGTTAGACTGAGGTATGATTCAGGATGAAATGATGTTAGTAGTCAGGATCAGATGCACAATGTCAATTGGTACATTTTACGTGTCTACACTACATAAAGAATTAGGTAAAGTGACACTAATAAATGTATCTATGATATTATTCTTTTTCACTATTATTTTCTCATACATAGAAAAAATATTGGTCAACCCAAAGGTTGACATATATCACTTTTGACAGCATGGAATGGGTGTAAAGTAGTGTCCCAATTTTTTTTAGACAATCCATTTTTTCTATTTCAAAATAATTTTTTTGAAAAGAAAACATATTTTGATTTTTCTTTTTTTAGGATTAATGTACTAAATTAAGTGAATTAGGTCCAACTAGAAATACACAACAAATAACAGAAATTTCAAAACCCACTATTAGAAACAGGAACCAGATTTGAACAAAGACCACAAAGAGGGTTGCACACATAAAATTTGATTCCAAATTGATTGGACAAGGGCAGTGGGTGCCCTAGACTAGGGACAAGATTTTAATTATTTAAAAATGTGAAAACTAACTATAGTTCTTGTGTGTCTAATATTACATGTTTAGGTTTGAAAGTGAATAGATTTTTGGAAATGCATGAAAACCTAATTTTCCTATGGGAAGTACGCACATACATAAAATTTTATATTTTTGAAAGTAATACAATATGTTTAAATGATGATTTAGAATTTAAAATGTTGTAGTTATCTAAATTTATCTCAAAAAATATAAAAGAGAAATACTTTTTGATCTTTTGAAATGAAAACCCTATGTAATTCTTCACTTTTCAATGCTTTTTACTAAAATATGCAAGAAACCTAGGATTACACTTAAATTTCACAATGCAAATAGCTTAGATCTAAGCTCTAAATAAAGAAAATTAGATCTAAAACTATGCAATTTAATTAAAATATTTACAATTTTTCTTTTAATGTATAATGATTAAAGAATGCAAGTGCATAATTTTAAAAAAATGAAATACATGCCAATCTACAATTAGATATTCAAAGAACCTAGGTTATGAATGAATTTTCAAAATTTATGCTATCAAAAAAATTAGAAAATTGCAAGTGTAAGATATATTAGTTTCACCAAAATGTGATGAAGGAAAAGTGATCCAATATCCAACTCAAAATAGCTTCTTTTTAGTTGACTCCACATTTGAAAATAAATTGACTAGGGTTTGATGATTGGATTGCTACCACAAGGGAGATCCAACCTCCTAGGTTTTGTGTTCTCTTAAGTTGTAAAGGAGATAAGTTTGATGTGTGTTTCAATAGTCCTATTTGACATATAAACCTAGATCTGAAAATATAATTTATCATACAAACAAAAATGGAAAACCAAAAAAAAAATGAAAATCTAAGGCTAAATTATAGAGATAGGGGCAATGGGTTCCTTAGAATAATATGCTTTTGTTTTGGATTTGAAAACTCTAAGATGTATCTTACAATTTTCTCTATGTTTCTTGTAACTATTTTGTTGAAACTTTTGAATCTGACCTACACGTATGAAAAGAGGGGGAAAGGTTGTCTTGTATAGGGGCTTGTCTAATTCAAACCTCATTTTATTATTTCCCTAAATGTTACCATGCTTTGTGTTATCCCAATAATGTAATTAATATAAGATATGATTTAATTCACAATAAAAGGAGATTATTTAAAAATAGATAGAAACTATAGTGTGGTTCTATCCTTGTATATATGTAATTTGAGGAGTAACATGGATTGTCCAAGAAAAATAAATAAAAATGCACATGATGAGAGAAAAAAACTACATACACATACAAAATAATAATACCATATGGCAAATAATAAACTGAGGCACAAAAATACATGCATATACTTAAATAATATCTAAGAGGTGAGTGCACATCATATTCATATTTTAGCAAGTCATCACTATACTAATCACTATCATATGGTGGTTATTTAAAGTGAAAATATTCTATAGACACATATTCATCCACATTATTTAGAACATAAAAAGATTGGGAGATGGTTATCGAATAAGTATCATAGAGAGGGAACATCTAATATTAAATTTAAGATACACCCATCATATAATAGTTGTTGGTACCTTGTTGGTGTATGTTTTTATTTTCCCTTAGTCCTAGGTTTTTCCTACACTTTTATTAAGTTTTCTTAGGATAATAAAGTGAGATTATTATTTAATAAATAGGAGATAAGGTGACAAGTTTTCACGATCCTTAAAGGGTGGAGTATTTACCACTTTTAGTGGTTACTTCCACTTTTGATAGTTAATTCCTAATGGTTCGATTTGTTAAAATTGTGAAAAACACAAGCCACATGATCAAGCAACAAACAACTTAGACACCTTCCATGCAAGAGACCTACAAATAATATGTACAATATTCCTCAACAAGAAAAAGCTATGTACAGAATGAACCTCAAGAATCTTCGAGGAAAACAAAAGTCTTCAAAGGTTGAGAATTTGATAGATGAAAAGAGAAATCTTTAGAGTGATAATACAATGGGGGTTGAGTGCTTATAAGAGAAAAACCTTAAATGAGAAAGGGTTTATATCATGAAAAGTTTCAAGATCACACGAGATGAGACATAATGATCTAATAATATCTCACTTCAGTTAACATAGAAAAAATACTTAGTTAACTGAATAAAATAACCCAAAGTTTAGTTTAAGTGCATGAGAATAAATTAGACTAATAATTAATTAAAGATTAATTAATCATTTGCTAATGCATGATTACTCTAACACCCCCCTTAAGATGAACTTAAGGAGTAGCTATAAACCTTAAAAATATTGCATTATGGCTCTCGACAAAAAAGGCATGTTGAGGTACTTATGTTCAAAAAAAAGATCTATCAAAAATGGAGAAAAGGAGAAAAATACATTGGAAAAAATCCTCTCCAAAAGAGAGAAAGGAAAATGAATGACTGAAATTTCCTTCAAATCAAGGTGTGAAGGACTAAGAAACCTCCAAGCAAAACAATGTCCTAAAAAAGAGGAACATGTAGAACATCACTGAAGGACAAAGAAGTTGTAGACCATTGTCAAATGATGAAACTAATATAGTGCTGAAATGAAGAACCTCCTCTAAAACAAATGATTGATCAGGATCATGATAACAAGAATCTAGATGAGTTCCCTCAACAAAAATATTTGGATAAGATGGACAACAAAGGAAAAATATTTGGAAATCAAAGATACAAATTTCAAGATCCAAGGAGACTATAATATGCATGAGTGCACCTAATGAAACTACTAGAATTAGATGGAAAACAAAGGAAAACATCTAGAAGTTGAAGATACAGGTGGTACATGAATCTACATGAGTGATCTCAATGATACTACTCAACATGCAAGATGCAAGTCAAAAATATAGGTTCCAAACAGTCTAAATAACATTGATCAAGAGAGAGACAATAATATGCATGAGTGTCCCCAACAACGCTACTCAAATCAAATAGAAAAAAAATGCAAAAATTTGGAACTCAAAGATACAAATGGTACATGAATTTGCATGAGTGGCCAAAATGACACTACTCAGCATGCAAGATGCAAGTTCAAAATACAGGTACCCAATAGTCTCTGATAAAATGGAAACAAAATTTCACCTCCAAAAGTAGGAATGTAAGAATGTCCATATGGTAAATGCTCCAACTCATTAAAATATGTGTAACTAACCATTGATGTACATTACATGAAAAATTAAATAGGAACAAGAACTAGATACGTAGATCACTCAGACCATGAAATTAATGAAGCATTAGCACCAATAGTAGAAACCCCCCATAATGCTGAAAAGGAAGAGTCAACATAGGTACACTAAAACTGTGTGAATCCAAGAAGTGCATTTAGGAGAAACAACCTTCAAATAAAAGGGTGTGCAAAATAAGGAACACACACATGAGGCAAGAATGACTAGGATTCATTGCAATCATGGAAGGGATTCTCACTTGAAATAGGTGTGATGGAAAACCAAAGGAAAAAATCAACCCCCCATGGAACTTTATATTATAGTGCAATTAAGAAAGACATAATAGGATGTACAAAATCCCCAAAAAATTATACACCATAATGGCACTTTAGCTCAGTGCATCTACAAAAGAGAATGGGCATGAAAAAAATGTCTACAATGCCCAAATATGATAGAATACTAGAAATACATATAAAACAACTCAATACGAGTCATCCCACTAAAATGAGAAGTTTCTAGGAGCTGAAGTGTCCAATTAATTCACTAGAGTGTGAAACCACAAAAAAACTAAATAAAATTTACTTGGAGAGAAATCTGCAAAAAGTACATGGATAGATGTGAAGAACTTTAAAAGATGCTTCCAACATCGTTGGAATCGTAAAATCATGGAGAAACTAGTCAAAAGTTATGAGCTCAAGACTAAAAACAACACCTTTTACTTTAACATGTTGTAGAATGCACCAATAGAAAAATTAATTTATGAGACCCATGCCACTAGAAAGTTGGTGGAACTAGCTTTTTGATGATATCTTGTTTCACAACAACTTGATACTGATAATTTTTCAGAGCAACCAAGTTACAATGAAATTTCTCATATATATAACAAAGTGTATACAATCAAGACCGGCCCTAAACCAAAAGGTTGTTTACCTATCGATAAAGAAAAACACAAGCACATTGAAGAAGTCCTAAATTTATTAGAAGATGCTTGGGATTCCTTTGATTTCATACCTACATTCATGGGTGAATACAAGATCCTAGCAAAGGAGTCTAACAAGGGAAAAGAGAAAGTAGTAATGTCAACACAAAATTCAGAAGGTCAAGCAAATTACACAAAAAAAATTCACGAAGTTGATTATGAACATCTAGTGAATCCTAAAAAAATGAAAATTCTTTATGGAAGAGGTTATTAACCTATGAGACAACCTGGTTATAGTGGAAAAGGATGTGATGCTAGAGAACAAGGTATCCATGTCCCTATAAAGCCTAACACGCAATAAATATCTTGTGGTCTTGGTTATTTCCCTTTGGTAGAAATAAACATATCAAAAAATCCTTTACTTAAGTCATATCAACAACCTTACAAAAGATTCTTCCTAGAAAAGTTTAACATTGGTGCATCCTGAACTAATAGATACTACATGTGGAAATATTTCATTAGATACACATATAATTGATACTTTGTCTACTCATTATAAACAATAACAATAGTTGTTGCCTCTTGCCATGTAATAGTTGTTGCTTCTTGCCATGTAATAGTTGTAGTATCATAGGATACTCACTATTGCATGATTTACATTCATTGTAAATCATTTCCTTTTTTCAAGGGGTAGCATATCATCCATTCTTGGCTCATCCTTGTCTTGCACTCAATGGGGGCAAGTGGTTAGGTAGCTTTGTCCTCGTATGTCACTTGTCATCACTTTTGGCTATTTGACCACCTTCCATGTATATATAAGAATAAGCTTGTGATGTAGACAACTTGCTCTAGGTTGAATCGCATGTGACTTACTAGTCTTTTTCTTTTTCATGATTCTTTATGTGATTCCATGTGCATAATGTGATCCCCCATGATGTTTCATTTGATGTATATCTCTCTCTTTTTGTGCATTCCTCTATACATACCTACATTCTTCTCTATGTCGTAAGAATTTTTCATTTCTCTTGTGTTTTCCTTATGGGGATGATGCAAGGCATCAAGACATCCATGTCTCTTCCATGTTGACCAAAAATATTTTCCTTTATTTTTTTTCATTTTTTTTTGTTTTCCTTTCAAAGATAATGCAAGGCGTCGATACATCCATGTCTCTTCCATGTTGACCCAAAAGCTTTTCCTTTATCTTTTTCATTTGTCTTGTGTTTTCCTTTTAGGGATGATGCAAGGCGTCGAGACATCCATGTCTCTTCCATGTTCACCCAAAGATTTTCCTTTATCTTTTCTTTTTTTGTCTTGCATGTTTTCCTTTTTCAGGGGATGTAGTAACAAGATTCAGATATTTAAGGTCTCTTCCATGTTAACTTTGAAGGCTCTCTCTTTTGGTTTTTCTCTCTTTGTGTCATTCTTCTATTTCTATGAGTATATGGGGAATGATGACAATTCCAAGCTCTAAATCAACAATGTAGCAAAGACATACTAACCTCGAATCCATAGATCCCTTATGTATTTTTGGGGGCATCTCCTTCCTTCCTATTTCATAGTGTAGCTTTATTTCAGAAACATATAACTTGGCATAGGGATTTTCAATGAAATATCTCATGTCTTAGGGAAAAACATTGGCTACTTTAAAGCAATTTCTCACAGGAATGGTGTTAACAACCTCTTTAAAGTGGGGGCATACATCGATGACATATTTCAACATATATTCATGGTGTGATTTTCTTTTTCTTGTGATGTGTCCTTTTCTTGGTGGTATCATTGGGTTTGATTTCCTCCAAGAGTGTGATATTTCTAAAGCATACTCTCCTTGGTGGCATGATGCGAAACAGAGGCATACCATAAGTGGCGATCTGATATTCTTTGACTTGTCCTCTCTTGGACACATTAGGCATGATGTTCCCTAAGAAGAAGACCTTACATGAACAAAGAAAATCCCCTTTAACAAAAACTTATAAGACATGACATTCAAAAGCATTCAAAAGCATAACATTGTGGTGCCTTATCGAAGTTGTTAGGACCATAACTTTAGTATGGTATGGGAGGCTAATATGATTCTCTGATTTTCCACCTCGTTGGGATAACTCACCTAGTGGGTAGACTAAGGTTCCACTACCCAGAGTGAGCTTGTTGGGATAAATCACCTAGTGGATAGACTAAGGTTCCACTACCCCAGAGTGAGCTTGTTGGGATAACTTACCTAGTGGACATACTGAGGTTCCACTACTCTAGAGTGAGCACACATGATTGGGATAACTCACCTAGTGGACAGACCGAGGTTCCACTACCATAGAGTGAGCAACATATACATTATGGAAAAACAACACCATCCCACATTATGTTGGAATGTTGTGCTTGATCCTTTATTTTTTTATTTTTCTTGGCCTTTGATAGGGTATGAATATGTATCCTTGTTATTGTTGCATACTTATATGTCTTGAGTGTCTACTTTAGTGTGAGTTTATCATGGGGGCAAACTCTCACTAACGTGAGGGAAAAATGTAGTGTCGAAAAAAGTAACCCTTTTTCACACTTAATTTGGGACAGGGAAAACTTTGTGGTGAATCTTCGCCAATTGGAAAACAATTGAAATTGGGACCTCCAAAAATGGCAAATAGTACAAGCTAAAAAGGTTGCTGAATCACCAAGTTTTTACAAAAAAATAATTTTGTCCCAATTAATTCACCTATTTAAATGATGCGTCATTGGAACTAATTCGCCAGTAGTTTTTATTGTAATTACAAATATTAATTGTATTTGCTAGTAATATTATATTTCTACCATTAATTTTGGGGCAATATAGCCACTAGTAATAAATTACCATTTAATTTTGGGGATTTTATTTATTGCCATCGATTAGCTTTTTAATCAGATGGTTGCAGGTTGATTCTGTGACCTAGTACGCATGTGCCTTTTAAAAGGCTTGTTGAAGCCCGAAATTTGTTTCGGGCCACATGATTAAATCTAATCATGTGGCACAAAACAAATTCCAAGTCTCAACAAGCCTTTTAATAGGCATATGCATATTAGATCACAGAATTAACCTGCAACCATCAAATTAAAAAGCTAATTGATGGTAACATTTTCACTTTTCATTTAGTCTTAATTTTAAAGTGAGATTTTAAAAAAACACTTAATTTATGTGTGTTCCAATGTATTTTCAATAGTTAATTTATGCTTGGTGGCGAGGGGCGTTGTCCTCAGAACCCACGAGGGGGCGTTGCCCCCTCGATCCCCACAAGGGGGCTCTGCCCCCTAACCCCCGCCCCTTGACCCTGCCGGTGGTTGCCGCCCCTGGGCCCCTACTTTAATATTACAAAAAACAAAAAAAATATGGGGGAACTGCGCCGACCAGCTATGGAAATTTTTAAAGGAGAGATTCACCATTGTAATTAATCTTTTTAGTGATTATTTGCTAGGATTCGCCACTATGATTATTATTTTTACCAATTATTCATTAAGATTTTCCATGATTTTATAATTTTTTTTAATAATGTGCATAGATTCGCCAGGAAAATTAATAATTTTTTTCAAATAAATGGAAATATTTGCCAGGATTTTACACCTTCATCGAGGGTGGGGTTTCTTAAATTTATCCCTTATTTGGGAATAAATGGTAAATAATTAACCTAATAATGCCTTGATTTAATGTTGTAATGTCTTGTACACATTCACATTGAATCTAGGGCCCCTTTACTAAAATATACTTAAATTGCACAATATTTAGGGTGTTGTAAAGTGTTGTATTACACTTTCACACTTATCTAGGGCATCATTAATTATTTGTGGTTAATTAAGCTTAATTGGCCCCTTTAATTCAAATTTAATTACACCTTCTAAAGGATCTGTCTCGACACCCAATAATGAAATTCCATGACATTTAATTTGGAAAATTTAAGGTCCTAGAATATGGTGCTACGACCCATTTTCGTTTAGTGGCAAATGGGCCCTCTCCTCATAAGATGCCCCTTTACATTTTTGAGGTGGGTTTTTGATGTTCTTTCATCCCCCGAACCATGGTCCTAGAAAGTTGTGCTAGGACCCATTCACCTTTAGTGGTGAATTGGTCATCCTCACATAGGTCACCCCTTTTTGAATTTAATTAATGGTGGGATCATAACTATTTTCAATCCTATATCTGGTGTTGGTTTGAGCTATTTGAATTTTGGGGTTAATCTCTAGATTTAGTATAAGTTGATTCACATAGTTTCATCCTAGAATTCCCAGTATTTGTGCATTATAGAAAGTTTGAGTTTAGAAGAGAATTATAGAGCATTTCAAAGGAATTCAAGGGAAGATTAGTGAAGTCTTCTTGCAACAATTCAAGGTCATTTCATCATATCAAAGGCATAATACATTCAATCATGTTGTTGAGCTAAGATTGTTGATGTAGCATTGGAGATCCACTTGCAAGCATTATTTCACATCTTATTTGAGATCAAGATCTACTTTCTTCATGGCCACTTCATGTTAGTTTGCAGATTTGTACGACAAGACAACTTCCAAGGTATCAACATTTTATTGTTTCATGTTTCATGCTTCAATTTCATCATTTGATTTAATTACCTACAAGTGGTTTGACTTAGGAAAACCCTTATTCACTAACAATCAACAAGATTTTCTCCTCTTGAATTTGTATTTGTAGATTTATAGGTTGAAGATCAATTGGAGAACAAGTTGCAAAATTGTCAAAATTATCAAGCTACAAAAGTTGTCATTCATATTGCAAGAACACAGAAAGAAGGCTACATAACTTGTTATAGGTTTTTAGGAGCTGATAATCATGGATCTAAGAGTGCAAACATCAAGGAATAAAACCTAGATCTCAGTTTGAGAAACCCTAACAAGGACCCATTCACCACTAAAGGTGAATGAGTCCTTTGTGACCTAAAACCATCCTTCTTGCAGCAAGGTACACATCATTCTAGCCTCTAAAAATTTCCCTTTTCATTGCTATAATAGTTAGGATTGATTTATGATTATTATTTGCATCATATCTTGCACATAATTGCATGTTTTATAGTGGAAAGATTAGGGTTTCATCATTTTTATCAATTCATTTTGATGCAAACCCCCTCTTTTCACCATTAAACAAATGCATGAAGTTATCATTTTGTAGATTTTCTTTGGACTCCTAATGTAATCTCATCATCTTGATATTTGCACATCTATAGGAATCTTCGGTTTGTAATTGTGTTATTACATTTATATTTTTAAATATTATCTCTCTCATAGAAGATCTTTTTTATTCATCTATTCCATATTTCTAACAAAGGAGAGAATATTAGATAGATGTAGAAGTTAGAAGGATATGTGGAGATATTAGTTTGTCAGAATTATAAAGAAAGGGAATAAGAACCATGGAATCTTTATGAACGATCTATGTGAGATACATAAGTGAATTTAAGGAAGCGCTAAGCTTTAAAAAGGGTCAGTGATGTGGAGGAGTGGTAAAATGTTAAAAATTATATTTTTGTAAGAAAGAGAGTGGTTAGGAAAATATCTACATTGAAGGCTTGAGAGTATTGGGAAAGGAATAATGATAAGGGTAAGTGAGGAGAGCCAGATTTAATTTTTGAGGAATAATCCTAATGCTCAAAATATTTATTAGTTTTATGCAATGAGGCATATTCAAAATCTATGGAATTAGAGGGCAAAGGTCAAATAGGATTAAAAATCCTCAATTCGTTTGAATTTTGTCTCTTTTATTTGTATTTTAGTTTTATTTATTGAGAAGGATGGGATATGTATTTTAGAGGGTTGATGAAGAATATACAAATTTTGAGGTGGAGGAGTAGGTTTTTTGTGGTAAGGGGGGGGTCTCAGAAGTGGGAAGTGCCAAATAAACACAATATGAACTATCCTAATGTATTGTTCCCGAATAAACCCATTATCCACTATCCCAATGTATTGTTCCCAAATAAACCAATATGAACTATTCACAATTTTTTGATCACCTAGATGCCATGAGAGTAAGGTAGGACCATTAAATTGAAGGAAAATTAGTTTGTATATGTCATTCAGAATTGGAGGCGATGGGAGGAAAGCGAGATAGCAGTGTGGAGGAAAAGTCGGAGTTTGAATCTTAGAACAATATATATGTGAGGTGGGGAGGTTGGCGAAGAAGATCTTAGGTGAATGGGGAGACCTCACTTTGGGTTCTCGAAAGGTAAGTCAGGATTCTCTTGAAAAGGACGTCCACGAAAAAGTCTAGGTGGATCTAGGTGGAAAGGATGGAACTTCAGTTTCCAAAGCTGTCATGGAAATGTCGGAAAAAGGGGAAGAAAAAGGTAAATCGTGGACTTCATTGTTTGGCTTTAAGCCAAATGAAAAATCATCTTTTCCCCCTGTGCGTATCCTTTCTGATCCGGGGTCTGGAATGTTTTCTATCTCTGTGCCAGATGAAATCATAGACCATAATATTGCTAGGATGGAGAATGTTTTAGTTGGAAATTTTTTGGGTCCTAGACCTAATATTGAAGTGGTAAGGGAGTTTGTTAAGAATAAATGGAAAATCAGTGGTCTGGTGTCGATGGTGACACTTCCAAGAGGTTTTTTTGCTTTTCAATTCACTTGTAAAGAGGATTCCAGGGCTGTTCGAAGCAGTGGTCCTTGGATTATCAGAAAGTATTCCTTGGCCCTGAAGAAATGGTCTTCTAGGGTAGATCTATCTGATTCAATCTTTGAAATGGTGCCGATCTGGGCCAGATTTCCTGGTCTCCCCCTGGAGTATTGGAATACGAATATCTTCAACGGGATTGCTAGTTCTTTTGGAGAACTTTTGTCCATTGACTCAATGACCGTGGCTAGAAAGCGTTTGGTCTTTGCTAGAATCGGTGTTGGGGTTTCTCAAAAAGCTGACCTCCCCTCTTCGATTGACATCCAATCCAAGTTGGGGGTGTGGAAGCAAGCTATTGAATTCGAGACTGCACCCTTTGTTTGTTTCAAATGTCGAAAATCTGGGCATTGGGCGAAAAAATGGCCGCTAAATAATAAAAGTGAAAAGGAGAAAGTAGCCAACCCTAGAACTATCTGGAAAAAAAAATTAGAGGAGGAGATGCATTTTCCTGTCCCAAATGTGAAGGAGAATCTTGAAAGACACACCTTTCCACAAGATCTGAAGGAGAACCTTAAATGCTTGAATAAGGATGCTTGCCCTGAGTCAGATAGCACTTGTTCTCGGGTTCCTAAGGATCCTAAATACTTGTTCTCACCTCCTGAGGATAGAAAGAAAGACAATCCTTCTGTGGAGGGAGCCCGGGAAACTTTGAAGAAGGCTGTAACTAGAAATGAAGATACGAGTTTTGTTCCATCCTCACCTCTGATGACGGCTGGATGTATGAATGTTCCTGGTCTGGAGGAAATACCCATTATGGGTTTGTCCTTGGAGATAGGAATTCCTGTCCCCTTTCATTCTCCTTATGATAACCCTTGCTCTAATGGGGTACAGGATCATGAGAATGCCACTTTGGAAGTGGTGAAGGATACTTATGAGACCCAAAGCATGAATTTGAAAACACCTAATGTCAATACTTCAGAAGCCAAGAATGGTTTAATGGATACTCTCCCTTGGGAATAGAGGTTGTTCTCTGAGAAGGATGGGAAATCAGGCAGAGAGCTGGAAAGCCAAGATGAAACTGAGTGGGAGGAGGTTATATCACATTCAAAGTCAAAAAAAGAAAAAAAGAAGAAGGAAACTTCAAGTGGTATGGTCACCAGAACTAGAGCCAAGGTGGATTGTGGGAGTACCAAGCCTTGCCTGGGAAGGAAATCAGAAAAATGGCAAAGGGAGCAAGGCATCCTTTAGGATATTGCGGATGGGATCCAAATGACCATCCCGGAGATACTTCAATCCCTAGGTAAGAAATGAAAATTATGTCTTGGAATATAAGAGGGCTGAATAGCCGTCATAAAAAGGATGTTTTGCAAAATTTTGTTAGGGACCACAAACCTAATATTCTTCTTGTTCAAGAAACTAAAATGCCTAAAGATAAAGTAGAAAGTCTTAAAAAATTTCAGAACTATGGGGTTCATGGAAATAGTTCTGCGGGTGCTTTGGGGGGAATTGTTACTTTTTGGAACAAGATGTTTATTAAAGGGGAGCCCTTAATGGAGAATGGTAATGTTGTGGCCACTAGATTCACCCATATAAGAGACATTTTTTGTTGGATTCAATCCAATATATATGCCCTAAATTGTAAGAACACTAGAAATTCCTTTTGGTCTGAGTTATCTGGTTTCCGAAGATGTTTTGTTAATGAACATTGGATGGTCATGGGAGACTTCAATACTCCTCTCCTGAATGATGAGAAATTTGGGGGTTCTCAAATCAACTGGGATAGTAAATCTGGCCTATCCGACTTCATAAACAGTAATGCCTTGATAGACTTAGACCTACAAGGGGCTTCTTATACCTGGACTAATAGGAGATTAGGGCCTGACTTGATCCAAGTGAGACTTGATAGGGCCCTTGTTTCTGGTCAATGGTTTATAGACTATTTTTGTGCTTTGAGAGCCTTGTCAAGGGTGGGATCTGATCATTTTCCCATTTGTCTTTTGGCGGATCCTACTAAGGTGAAAAAGAACTTACCTTTCAGATTTAAAAAATTCTAGCTTTCTCATCCTCGAATTTTTGAGGAAATTCGTAGATGGTGGAATATAGATATTACTGGCACAGCGATGTTTAGGATTGCTAAAAAATTAAAGGAAGTGAAAACTAATGTGAGAAGGTGGAAAAAGGATGCCTTTGGGAATATTCACTAAGACGGAAATTCAGGGAAAAATTCAGGAGATTCAAGTTAAAATCCAGAAATGGGGATACATTGACAATTACAGAGAAAAGGAAAATGAACTTCTCATTCAACTGCATGACATCATTGCTAAAGAGGAAGTTTTTTGGCGGCAAAGATCTAGGGTATCTTGGTTGACTGAGGGAGATAGGAATACTAGATTCTTTCATTTGTTTGCTTCAAAACATAGGGCTGCTAACAGAATCACTCATATTGATTCTAATGGGACTAGATTTGAGGAGGAAGATGATATCAGGGAATAAGCTATCCTTTTCTTTAGCAACCCTCTTTCTTGTAATGGAGAGATTGTTACTAAAGCTCAAGATTCCTTGATTGAGGCTATACCTCAAGTGATTGGTCATAATGAAAATTCATTGATCACTGCTATTGCTTTCAAAGCTGAAATAAGGAAAGTTGTTTTCTCTTTTGATGGCAACAAAGCTCCTAGACCAGATGGATTTCCCTTATTCTTCTTCCAAGTGTTTTGGGAAATTTTTGAGCTGGATGTGGTGAACACTGTAAAGGAATTCTTTGGATCAAGATGTCTGTTGAAAGAATTGAATGCTACTTTTGTGGTCCTTATTCCTAAAAGACCTGGGGCTTCGGAGTTTCAAGCTTTTCGGCCAATCAGCCTATGTAATTCTATTTACAAGATTATTTCGAAGGTGTTAACTTCAAGATTGCTTTCTGTGCTTCCTCAAATAATTGCTCCGCAGCAGAATGGTTTTGTGCCAGGTAGGTACATTTTGGACTCTGTTGTTACTGTTCATGAGAACTTACATTCGTTAATGGTTTCGAAAACTGAACGGTTTATTCTTAAACTGGACATCTCCAAAGCCTATGATCGGATTGATTGGGATTTCTTGTTTAAAATCCTGGACAAGTTTGGTTTCAATAACAGAGTCATTCAGTTGGTGAACTAGCTTGTCTCGATAGTTACCTCCTCTGTCATTGTGAATGGATCACCCTCAAGGTTTTTCAGACCTCCAGAGGCCTCAGACAGGGAGATCCTATTTCTCCTATTCTGTTTACTATCTTGGCTGAGAGTCTAGGGAGAAATATTAAAAAGCTTATTGATCAAAGATCCCTTGCTGGCTTAAGACCTTCTTCTTCTCTTCTAACCTATTCCCACTAGCAATTTGTTGATGACACCATTCTCATGGGAAGATCTACTGTGACTGAAGCTAAGACTTTTAAAAAAAATTTGAATCTTTATGAATATGCTTTTGGGAAAGTTGTCAACAAGGCTAAGAGTTCAATTTTTTTCATCAATACTCCGGAGTATAGACAATTCAAACTTGCTCAGATTCTTGGATGCCGAGTTGAGCCTCTTCCGTCAACCTTTCTTGGTTTACCTCTTTGCTGTAAACCTTCAGACTCGTTTTGGATTTCTCTGGTTGAAAAATTCAATAAGAAGCTATCAGGGTGGAAAGGAGCTCTTCTCAGTCAAGCTGGAAAAATCCAGCTCCTTAAGGCTTCTCTGCAAAATCTTCCTATTTATGCTCTCAGTATATTTAAAATTCCTGCTAAATATGCTGAGGCCATTGAAAAAATTCAGAAAAGGTTTCTCAGGTCTGGAGTGGAGGACAAGAAGAGAATGCCACTTGTTGGATGGGATCTGGTTTGTAGACGCAAATCAAGGGGGGCCCTGGGATTAAGGAAAATTAAAGTTTTAAATCTTTCCCTTCTTGCTAAACAGCTTTGGAGAACTCTTACTTTGAATGGAGAATGGTGTGATACCTTAAAAGCCAAATATTTTAATAACTATGAGTCTTTTAATGAGATTATAAATTCTTCTTCTTTACCTCGTGGGTTTGTCTGCTGGAATGATATGGGTAGAGGAAGAAAGTTGTTGGAAATGGGAATTGGTTGGCTGATTGGAAATGGAAATTATGTTAGGTTTTGGGAAGACAAGTGGCTTTTTAAAGATCCTTTGATCAAAATAGAGAAATTTAGTAAATGGATGAATGATTGTAAAAAGGAATTTGGAGTCTTGGTTAAAGATTATTGGAGGAATGGGGGTTGGGTTGATTTGAAGACCATCAGTCTGGATCTTAGCCCTGTTCAGTCGGCTTTCAAAGCCCTAAGACCAGCTCAACACCATGTGGAGGATCTTGTTGTCTGGTTAGACAACCCGTCTGGTATTTTTTCAGTTTCCTCTACCACGTCTATGTTGGTTAGTCTGATGGGGCCTCCTCCCTTCTAGGCTAAGGCTTGGATTAATCACCTGACTCCGAAAATCAATATTTTCTACTAGATAATGCTACAGAATAAGATTCTCACTTTGGACAATCTTGGAAAAAGAGGAATTCAATTACCAAACAGATGTTATATGTGCAGGAATGAAGCCGAGACTGTTAATCATCTTTTTCTTCATTGCCCTTTTGTGTCGAATATTTGGGATAAAATTCTGGCGCTTCTTGATGTGGCTTGGATTTTCCCTACCTCTGTCAAAGACTTCTTCATACAATGGAAAGCTCCTTCAAAAAATCCTTTTGTGTGAAAGCTATGGTCTTTTGTTCTACCTTTTGTGTCTTGGAATATTTGGAAGGAAATGAATAACAGAGTGTTTAGGGATAAAGAGATGTTGGAAGGGGACTTGTACGCTAAAATTGCAAGGGCTATAAAGGAAAACTTATCTTTAATTCCAAGAAAAATGTTTGAGAAAGCTAACTGGTCTCCTTTTGATATTGCTATGGCCGAAAAGTGGAATTCAAAATTAGTTGGGTCAAATGTCCTCAAACCTGGTGTTTGTGGGAGAGAGAATGCTAATTGGTCTTTGCCACCTTTGGGTTGGTTGAAAGCCAATTTTGATGGTGCGGCTAAAGATAACCCTGGGAAAGCTGGTAGTGGGTGTG
>VDFB02377953.1:0-106170 GCA_007258455.2 Sequoia sempervirens
ACAACAAAATTGAAATCTATAGATTGAATTGTTCACACATGTATTTTGTTAGAGTAATTCTCATTAAATTTATATATTTTGTAAACCTTGTATGAAGTTTGTAATCCATATTTAACATATATGATTATGAGAAATGATATGATATTTAATCTCTTAGATATGATGGAGAATCCATATACAAAACTATTTAGGTGCATTCTTATTTAGATATCAAGTATTCACAATTTTCTACTTTAGCCTTCATAGATTGTATAAATGACATACTAAATATGATTATTGTAACTACATCTATTTATATAAATTGGATTTGTATTGTAGTGGAAATTTATATAGAATGAGACGTTTGTTATTTTATAAAGATGATAAATGATATATTGCAAAATGCATTCATACTACAAAACATTTCATACTCTAAATTATTGTTCTCACAATGTCACCCTATCTAGACGATTAGATATGCACATTTAGAAGATTCCAAAAACATAAGAAAACTATAGGTAAAGTTTATCATAAGAATACTATGCTTCAAATTGTATTGTTCAATACGAAAAACAAAAAATATATGGAATTGTGTGAACTAGATAGAGCTTCCCTATGGAGAAGAAACATTAACAACTTCCTCAGAAGAAATTGTATCTAAAGTGAATGCCGATACTGGAGATGTGGCAGGGGGTGGAGGAGGAACATGTTTCTTCATGTAAATCGATGTACAAGCAGTACCAACTTCATACAAATTACTAATATCATAATTGATATTGTTTTGCTCATTTCTCTCAAGACTGTCAACTACAAATCGAGAATCTATCAAGAATGGGAATGTATCTTGACTTTCAATTTCTTTGGGAAAATTCAATTTCTTAGTATTCATCATTGAAGTCATATCATTTTTGGAACAACTAACTAGAATAGGGCTATCAGTAGAGCTAATATTGGGCTCGAAGCATGGCAATGAAGATGAGCTTACAAAATTGGGATTCTAACAAAAGATATCAAAATTGACAGATTCAAATGTACTTGGAAAATGCATGCCAAAGTTTGTAATAGAATTATCAAAGATATAGTCTTGCAATGGTATTCTAGTATCAATATTGGTACTACAGATGACACTAATATCTTTTGGATCAGAAATAGGAAGATCGAATTTGTTGTAATGAAGGTCAAGAAGGAATTGATTGTCATCCATCATATTTGGAAAACATTGTATATCATTAACAATGTTCTCTTGAGAAATATTGTTATCAGTCATGGGATCTGATCCTACTTCTTCTATTCTTAAACTGCTTGAGCTCTTCTGAAGCAAAGTTTATTTCAAAAATTTACTAGATTGTGATAGGTCTCTTGGGTTTGAATTGGTATAGTTGAAATTTGTGATTTCCTTATTTCCTTTAATGGATATTGCAGCCATATCATAAGCATAGGCAGCTTGTTCAGCAATTACAAAACTTCCCACCCATTGTCATTTTTTCAATTTATTATTCCAAATTTCTGTAACATAGCTACCCCAAGGACGGTGCCTAACACCTCTATATGACCTAATTTTTACAAATTGTTTAGACTCAACATAACTCAAACATAGCTCTTTGTTTTCCTCTACTTTCTCTTCGCATCGATCAAATACACACTGTTTTCCAAATATATTCTTTGAGTTCTTTTTTTTTATTCTTGATTCAGGTTCACATAATTCAGGAGCAGGTTCCTTTGACAAGTCGCTAGATGGTTTAGAATCGATATAGAGGAAATTGGTGATTGCATTATTTCCTGCAATTGCAATTGCAACTTTATCATAAGCATGGGCTGCTTCTTCTGTACTACCAAAAGTTCCAAGCCATTGTTGCTTCTTTAAGTTGGGGTTATAGATTTCTGCACCATAACTACCCGATCTTTTTCTGACACCTTTGTATCTTTTCTCCATTGCTTCGTTTAATTTTCTAAAGCACAATTGACACTTTGTCAAAACATTTTCCTATCTAACATATATGCATTTCTAATGTTGTATCAAGTGCAAATTGAAATTTATTAATGCAAATTTGATAACAAAGAATTACGTATAGGAAACACAACATAGATCATAATAGAATAAATTCACAACTTATTTATTTATCTAAAAGTCTTTAGCATATTCATAGAGTAACTGTATTTTATTTCTAAGAAATAGTCAAATGCCAAATATATAAAATATGAGTAATACACTTGCTACAACTAATATTATAAAATGAGATTTTTTTTTACTAAGATGAGCAATGCAAAGAGGATCAACATTTATGTTATCAAAATTGCAAATCCCATTAACATCATCTTGTCATAGCAATTGTCAACATTTGTATTCCTTTTGCATAATTTGCTCATTTTGTTGTCTTGATGTCCTTCAGCTGTAAAAGATAATGGTTTTAAATATGCATTCTAATGACAAATTGCTTTCTCAAAAATGAGAAATTTTCACAATTCCAATGACATAACTCCTAGATTTTTTTTGTCAAAACAAAGAAATCTTAGGAAATTAAAAAATTTCAACTATGGCCCACATTGA
Organism: Sequoia sempervirens; assembly: GCA_007258455.2. Taxonomy (NCBI): domain Eukaryota; kingdom Viridiplantae; phylum Streptophyta; class Pinopsida; order Cupressales; family Cupressaceae; genus Sequoia; species Sequoia sempervirens. The sequence goes on from VDFB02377953.1 coordinate 2,528, forward strand.
AATCTCATGTGAAAATGCCTTTGATGATGATTAAATACACTGAAAAGGCTACACATGAACCTTTACTTTATATGATTTTTGGGAGTATCATCAACTTACTTCTTTCCATCTATGAACTACTCAGTTTAAGCTAATCATGTCGATTACAACTACAAGGGAAACCAATTTTTTCAACTCTGGTCAAGATTGAAATTTCATGAGATGGTACCCTTTATATCATAGGAGTCAGTGTGTGCTTGTCTAGCCATGCTAATGCCACCTGACAACAGAGATATTGCTTTACACTTACTCACAAAAGATGTCATTCCTAGAATTTATACAAAATTTAATGGTAGACATTTTTTGCAACTTCAGTTTCAGTTATAACATTTTTCCATTGTTGGTATTTGTCATCTTGTATTTTTGACAGAGAGGATTTTGCGCAATACCTAGATGCTTGTTAAGGTGAAAAGTTCCTAAATTAGGACATTGATGCTAACATCTTTTCCAGGTTGAAAATTTTTGAGTCCTATTGGATGTGCTTTATTCATTTTCTACTGTCGAGTGTGCTAACAGCTCTCAAGTTTGACCACAATACTATCTTTTGTTTACCTCAAGCCTTTTGATGTTCTTCAACAAAAGACACTATAGATTCATATTATGAGAAGCATATGTATTATATTTCATGACACAATACTCTTTACAACATACTGGTCAATGTGAGCTTCTCTACCTATGATCATGGCCATTACACTTGTAAGGAAAACCAATTATTTCAAGTCTCTTGTAGATTGAAACTTCATGAAACGATACCCTTTATACCATAGTCGTCAATATGAGCTTGTGTAGCCATCATAAAGGTGCTTGACACACATATATTGCATTCTTTGTTATATTTTTCCATTTGCACTAATTGTCATCTTCTATTTTTCTCGAGGACAATTTTGGAAAATACATGGATAGGTGTTGGTACTGAAATACCATTTCCTCAATATTTAATGAACAATGGTTTGTATTCTTCAAATATGTAACATCATGTTTACGATATAGATACTTGCATTGGACAACTTTTATTTCAGCCAAAGCATTTTTAGTGTTAAACCATGTTGCATATACTATCAACTTCAAGAGTATAATGAAACAAAATTTAACACAAAAATGCTTTTGCCAAAACCAAACCTCTCCAATTCTACATAGTCAAAAAATCAATGATGTAAATAATGAATGCTTCATTTGGTTCCATGATAAGAATATAATTCCTAGGCTATCAATGTTGTTCTACATTTCATGTAATGTCCATTGAACTGTCTAGTGTAGGTACCTTTGATATGCACTAGTATGATTCATTTGGTGATAGCAAATGACTCATCTATTCATTCAGCAAAAAGTGTGTGATGTGCAAGTTGATAAGATAATGACAAATCTAGAACAATCAATTTATAGTTTGAAATTTCAAGTGTACAGTATGGTGCAACATAATATATCCATGATGAATCCTAATTAAAATCATTAATTGAACTAATCTAAATATAAAAGTTGCTATCAAAAAGTAATCTTATAAACAAACAAGTCAATCTAAACATGAAGGATACATGGGTTACAAAACATGAAAATAATGAGAGCCAAATTAAAGCATTTAAAACATAGTCACATTCCAAAACCTCTATATTCTCTAAAATACTTACTCATATTGAAAAAATTACATTTGTGATTGTAGTTGTATTATATAAGAATATTGAATGAGTACAAAGATGCATATAGTAAAAAATGTTTGAAAAATATTACACTTATTTTTTTATAGGTTTTGTTCATTATTGCTGAGTAGGAAATGTTAAGACAGTTAAAATGTGAAACCCTACTAGAGGATTATTAAAAAGTGACACTTATTTTTTTATAGGTTTGTTAGTTACATGTTGATGATTCAGAGTCAAGAGTGTCAAATGTTTTTCTTTGGTTTTGTACTTAGAGGCCTATCATATTGATCACTACTAGAGGATAATTAAAAAGTGCAATTGATAAATAAGTATATGGTAGATGTGGTTTTTTACTCTAGCTTAGTTGGATTGGCAGAGAGTGATTGAGCATTCAAATTTGTTGATTAATTGTAGAAATATATGACATAGATAGTTATTTTATGGCATGTGTTTATGCTCCCTTAAAGGGACTTGATAGAGTAAAAACAGTTCATGCCTTCACTAGCTATGTCACTTGTATCTTTTTGGTCAAAAGATTGATCTAACTTTGATGATTTGGGAGAAAAAATACAATAGAAAAGTAGCAAAGAGAACATACATCAGGATCACGTAGATTTCTGAACTTTCTTAAGTTAAAATGAAAATCTACTACCAAGTTTTCAAATGACCATCAACTTAATATTGTATACCCAACTAGGAAGTCTCATACACCAAGTTGGATTGCTAGCTACGCTGTGATCTTTCCAACTACACACAATGACTACCCATATACCCCATATCTCTTCATTTTGTGACTTGTGTTGTAGATTTAGTGTGTTGGCCTTAGATATTTGCAAATAATTTCAATATTCAAAAACAAATAAATAATTTGCACATCCAAAACTTCATAAACCCAATGCAGAACAATAAAATATGTGTGCATTAAAAATCCATCAAATAGGAAAAAGCAAACCTTAACAATGACGCTGAAAACAGTCACTAATAGTATAGCAAGCAACTAAAATTGCAGCTTTAATCACTGAATTCTGAAATGGTCCAAAAAGATGGATTCAAAAAGGTCCTACAAGAACAAAAACCACAAAATCTGATTTGGATTCAAAAACCAAAGAAGGAACATGGAGTATTGTGAAGAAATTTTCATTAATTTGTTGGATGGCTAACAGACCAATCTTCTCATGTTGTGTCTGCTCCTCACTTCATTCAATGAAAATTTGATGGTTATAGTACAGTGGTCCAAGGCTTTTTAGGCTAGTTTATTCAATTCCCAAGGGCTTCGAAATGATCATATTGTGTTGCAACCTTAAAATATCAGAGAAATCAGAAGCCGTTTGGTGACAGAGAGCACCAAATTGATCTTTGTTTGGGTATTGGGAAAATGAGGAACAGAGGCAAACTTGGAAATGTATGGTGGTGAAGAGTCAGGTTTATGTTGTAGGAAGCACCCAACACAAGCCTCTGGTAAAAAATCTTTTGGATTGAAAGAAGAAAGAAGAAGCCTGCCTCAATCTCATTGTCTGAGGTGACTTCTTGTGTGTGAGATGAAGCAGTAATGTTGGTGGCTTGGAGAGCCAGATTTGAGATTAACCATACTATACAGTTATTAACTACTACTAATCATTATTTGGTTTTGAAGAAACAAACGTACAACTGAGAACTTATGTTTTATAATACTAAACAACATTAAAATCTATTTACATGTTTGAAAATGAAAATATTTCCAGATATTCTGAGAAATCCAAAGAAATACAAAAGCCATTCAATAAAACATTCTTTATAAATCTGCAAACATTAAAACAATTTTCAATCTCAAAACAATAAAACAAATCTGAGGAAAAGAATGCACCTGTTTAAAATATTGATTCAGCTTATTTTCTTTGTCAAACACTGCAAAGCACTTTAGAAACTCCTAGTTTTTTTCCCACACATTCAGAATTTGCGAACTCATAAGATGTATTTATAAAGCCTTAGATTTTTTTTTGATAACTATGGCAATAAATGAAGATTTGAAGAAAATCTTATTATTGATTTTTTTATCAAAAAACAATCTTCATACAATCATATTGTCGACCATCAGCTGCAATAATGCAGTCAATAGCCTCCATAGTCAATTGGAATAGTACAAAGCACTACCCACTACACCACTCTTCCACATTGAATGCTCTTAAATCCACGTTGTACACTAATAGGTACAATTATTCGTTGATTTCTATGTCACTATCTTAAAGTCTCTTCACCAACCGAATAATATGTCAAGAACAAGTTGTCGTGTTTTCATTGTTTTAATTCTAATGTTGGGCTGCACAAAAATTATATTGTTCTCAAACAAAAGAAAAACACTATGCATGAACAGGAAGTTGTATTGTTCTCATTATTGTTATTCTAAAGTTGGGGTGCAAAAAAATTATTTCAATGCCAAACCATAAAAATGCACTATGCAGGAATAGTGTTGAAATCTGAATAGATGACACATTCAGTGTTTCAACAATGTCATCCAGCCTTTTCAAATTGTAATCTTCAATTCAATTACTGTCTGACAAAAGCTGTAATATTTATTTCATTCCATCATTCATATTCATTTATTTCATTCCATCATTCAATGAATATGATATAAGATTTTCATAGATTTTTATACATAGTCAAAGATTTGGTGGCCTCCGTGTCTTTTCCAATGCAAATTTTTAATGCACTTACTCTCTGTTTGTCTCCCAGTCAATGCTAAAATAAATGCATGTACATTCATTTATTTACTCACCATTGACAAAATTGGCACGTATGGAAAAAATGTGTGAAAATGTAAGTGATATATTTAATATGAGTAGATCAATCTTACTATCACATTTATTCTTTCAGTCAATTTCGAAGTTGTCTCCATAATATTTAATGCCAATAGTAACATTTTACTGTTTGCATTTACTGTCACTAGTATGGCAGCTTTATTATAGCATACGAAACAACCATGTCAACTTTATTTTGTATAACCTACAAAACAGCATTTCGTTGATTTAATAAAAAATATAATGCATTAAAAATAAAATTCTTTGATTTTTGCAGCCATGTCAGGTTTATTATAGCATACGAAATAGCCATGTCTATAGTATGTCAACATTATTTACTATCAATAGTATTGCCAGCTTTATTATAGCATAAGAAACATAAACCATAATTAAAAAATAGTAGCATACGAAATAGCCATGTCTACAGTATGTCAGCATTATTTACTGTCAACAGTATTGCCAGCTTTATTATAGCATAAGAAACAGAAACCATAATTAAAAAATAGTGCTTTTGTAGTGAGAAGAATTTATTTACTGTCAACAGTATGTCAGCTTTTTATAGCATACGAAATAGAAACCATAATAAAAATAGTGCTTTTGTAGTAAAAAGAATATAATGCATTAAAAATAAAATTCTTTGATTTTTGCACTGACTGTTGCACAAAACTAACCAATCGAAAAAAAGATAAAGCATATTATTATTATTCAAAAAATAGAGAATTCAATGTAGACTTCATAGAATTGGTGGTCAACTTTTAAATTCAAGATTTGCATTGGTGGAACTGTCAATGTCAAAGAAAAAAATTGTATTGAATGGATGCATAAGTTTTCTGCCTGTGGCAGGAACTAATAAAATTCCTACTGACAATAATCCCCACGCTAGCAATATAACCTGCATACATTGGCAGATAGATTAGTGATAGATTAGGGAATTCATCCAAATAAAGAATTTGTCTGTGAGTATAGGTGGCATGTAGATTAATATATATAGCCTTCCTCCAATATTGAGCCATGAACTCCACGATAGGCCTCGACTTGCCAGTATAAAGTGGAAGATAAATACATGATATATCACCCAACACCAAAGTATTATGCATCTATTTTAATATCCCTATGAATGGATTTTGATAGCTTAATTATAGTAGCACCACCTTATGAATGAAAATATAGCCATTCAATATTAATAATTAGAATAACTCATAATGAATATAAATGTAAGTAATTTCCCCATCTAAAAGAAGCGAAATATTCAAACAGTAGTAGAGAATAATTTCTTGATCAAATATAATCGATCAGTAATAAGCAATTTCTTAGAGTACAAATATTGATCAAACTGAGCCATCAAACTCCTACAATTTCAAATATAAACTTTAATGTAATGCAACTGAAGAATCTCATTGATTCTTCCAAGACCATCTAGGGTAGATGGCTTCACTGCCGAAAATGGCTTTCCCAGGCATCCATTCCAAGAAACAAATTTGAGAAACTCTCAAATTAATGTTGAAGACAAAATATTAATCGTCCCCCCTTTTCCCAAAACCAAAGCTCCTTTTATAATATAAATTGATAGTTTTGTGCAGTTATCAACGTCTATTAAGTGACTTTAATTAATCTTAATTTCCTAAAGTCACTTTATAAATTATTTAATTATTACCTTTTAATTAACTTTAGGTAATAATAATAAATAATTATTATTTAATTCTCCTTTTTTATATTTTTATCTTTAGGGAGTTAAATAATATTACTCTCTCTCAATACCATTAAAAATGGGGCATTATAAGTCCCCTCACCCAAGATTGCTTTCCATCAAGAAATTTGGCTCTAGGATCCCATATCAACCAAGCTGATCTATACAAACTTTTACTGTAAACATAAAATTACGACCTGCCTGTAAATATTATTGCTTTATGTTTCTTGACAATAAATTCAATGATCCTCTATATAAAATTTGCAAACTCACCATCAAGGGTCTTATCTAGCTTCCGCTATGCCACTCTGATTCCCATATTCATCAATTCCTCATCAACATTAGACAATGTAGAATAATACATCTTGGTAAAATGACATATATCAAAGATGACTTTTGAATGTGAAAACAATGTTTCCAACCCCTTCATTGTTACTTCATTCTAAGCATCCTTGATGCATGCCTTCAACACTATCTTCCTCTTGTCAATAGTGAACTCCAACTCCTTTGTTTGGAAATCCTAATTGTATTTACCAATTGAATCCAACCAAAAAATTCCCAATATAATATTTGTCTCATCAATCTTTGTTACATAAAAAACATTAGTGAGTGTGTACTCATCCAATTGGATGCTCCACTACTGAACCATCCTATTGCAACTTGTTTTGAATCTATTGACCATCATGACCTTGAATTTTGGAAAGTCCTCAGATTGTATTTCTTTCTTTTCCACAAAAGCCTCATTAATGATGTTATGAGTTGTCATATTGTCCACCAAATAAGTTACCTTTTGTCCCAATAGTACTCATTTCACTCAAAAAGCACAATACATAGAACCTCCTATTAGATAGGAAATCGTACATTATGCCTCTTCATGCTCACTTCTTGAGCTAGTATCTACTATATTTTCATCTATGTCAGAAGTGACCTCAATGTAGAATGCTTTTCCTTTCCCAAGGTACCTGTGATCGGGTTCCCATGGTTCATGACAAGTAAAACACAACTTCTTTTGTAACTCACTCCTTGAGTCAAAATACAACTTTGGAGGTGTAGTCTCAGGAACATTGGAAGTTTTCATATCTAATTTGTCTTCTTTTTTTCCATCCATATTTGGAATTCCTCTTGATTGAATTTAGGTTTTCAAAGTGGAAAAACTCCATATCTCTCACCTTTTTAATTGCATCCTATAATATGAGTAGGTTAAGTGCCTTAATTTAACCTCTTAATGGATAAAAAAAATTGTCTATCAAAAGAACAATCAATCTCCTCTCTAAAATATTTGTAACCAAAAAAATAAGTCTCTAGAAATAAGCAATGTAGTTATCAATTGTACCCCACTGCTTCAATTGTGCCAACTCCTTGAAATAGAGCTTTGGATCCTTCTTGTCAAACCTCTTCATAAGGATTTCTACAAAATTAGCATATGATATAATCTAGTCATGGCCCATAGTGATCATACCATGATGCCACCACTCATGGGAAACTATGTGTAGATGTAAGGCAACATATTTGATGGCCTAATCTTCAAGTATTGGATTAAGCTAAAAATGTGTATCAACTTTTTGAACCTAGGAATGTGTTGAAGTCTTTCCTAAACCATCAAAGAAAGGTAAATTCAATTTTCCAATTTTCCTTCTTAGATCATTATGTTGATCTATGTTACCCCTATTAGATATATGTATCATCCTGAGGTCCATATAATCATGAAGAGAGAGATATCATGTTCAAATCCTGGTCCTACATCAACCCAATCTTATCTAAATTATTCCTAAAATTCTATAAATGTGGGTCCATTATTTTCCTGAGGTTGAACTCAAAAGAAAAATAGGCATCAAATTTCTAGAGGTTGAAGGTGTAGTATGTTGATTTGGAGTTTGATTATTAACTGAATTATCTCCTTGACTATCAATTCCTCCATTTTTCCATTTATGTTATTCCCATTGTTATTGTTATAGTTATTGAGCATGGTTCGTATCAACTCCATCAACCGAGTCATGTGTTTATTTGTTTCCCTTTGCTCAACTAACAAAGCATAAAGAAGATCTTACCCTCTTTTATCATCCCCTCTTTCTCCCATCTCAACCTCTATATGTGCACCACTACTTGTATAAGAGTTCTAGTGCCACTACCAAAAGGAGATGTATGGTGTATTCCCAAAATATCAAAGGTGGTTTCTCCTTCCAGGACTTGAGTTGGCTAGCACCACTTCTCAATCTCCCTATTGTAGTACCTTCTTTCTTTATCACTCATGAAACCTATAGGATGGTAGGAACACTGGCTCTGATACAATTGTAATGACACTTGCCCAAGTTGATTGAATTTTTTTGAATTCTAATAGTTTGACAGATGCAAGCATTTTGTCAAACAGTTCACTTGCTTATTTTTAAGGGTTATTTCCAGATTAGGTTTGATTAAAAATTTAATGCAATTTCCTTTTCAAGTGACTTTCCTTCTAACAACAGAAACTGATCATTTACCATATAAGTTTATGGAGATAATAATTAATATTTTTAAACAGCAAGCTTTCATATTCCATATTAATGCAATGAATTGCTTATAGGAAAAAATGACTTTATGGTATGTGTTATTATTCTGAACAGTCCAGATATTAACCATTTATTTAAAATAAGCATACACCTTCATATTAGAGCATGTATGGATTACAACGAACATTCTGACCTTTACCAAAGCATTGGTCCTTAGAAGATATAATAGCACCATCCATATAATAATTTTTTTGCAAGCAATAATCCCCACACGGGAAATATAACCTCCACACTGGTGGATAGATTACCGATAGAATCAGCATTGGATAAAGGAGAACTCATCCAAATGAACAATGTATCTGTGAGTACAAGTGGAATATAGATTAATATATAGCCTTCCTATAACATTGAGTCATGAAGTCCATGATGGGCCTCGACTCGCCAGTACAAAATGGTGGATAAATATATGATATATCACTTGAACACCAAAGGCTTATGCGTCCATTTCCATAGCACTATGAATGGATTTTGATGGCTTAATTATAGTCTATATATCATTTTGAAGCACATCAAACCAATCCTCCTTTCACATCAATTTATCGAGTTCCTTACTCAGAATAGATGAGACCCCTGCTTGTACAAAGTAATATTAATAAGGTGACGATTGCCTTCAAACCTTTGACTGATATGAAGATTAGAGCAGTGCTGACTATATTTTATTGTAACATTTGTTTACTAGTCTATCGACGCCCATCGTAGAGTTTCCAATATTCAAATACCATAATAGTCGATATGCCATGACAATTACCATCGATAATCAATATACCAAGTATCCAAAATATGTGATAATAAGTGGCACCACCTTATGAATGAAAAATATAGCCACCCGATATTAACAATTGGAAAACCCCAAAATGAATATATAGGCAAGTAATTTAACCCTATCTAAAAGAAGCAAAATATTCAAACAGCAGTAGAGAATAATTTCTTGACCAAATATAATCAATCAGTAATAAGAGATCTCTTAGAGTATAAATATCGATTAATCTGAATCATAAAACTCCTTCAATTCCAAATATAAACTTCAATATAATTCAAATGAAGAATATGATTAATTCTTCCAAGAACATCTAGGGTAGATGGTTTCACTATTGAAAATGGCTTTCCCAGGCATCTATCTCGAAAAACAAATTTGAGAAACTCTCAAATAATGTTGAAGAGAAAATATTAACTATCCCCCATTTCCCCAAAACCAAAGCTCCTTTTATAATATTAATTGACAATTCTATGTAGTTATCAACATTTATTAAGTGACTTTAATTAATTTTAATTTCCTAAAGTCACTTTATAAATTATTTAATTATTACTTGTTAATTAACTTTAGACAATAATAATAAATAATTAAGCTATTTAATTTTCCTTTTTGATATTTTTATCTTTAGGGAACTAAATAATATTACTCTTTCTCAATACCATCAAAAATGGGACATTATAGAATTCCCATAAGGGGTCTAACTAAGGAAAACTCCCCTTTAACCATTATGTTTTGCATGGTTTCCTTTATACATTATAAAGTTGCAAGTGAAATATGAGGGGATCTATTAAGAATCTTGAACAGTACTGGGATTGAAAGTTTTCAGAAATGATGAAATAATTATTTGTGTGAAATTTTAAGGCAATTTGAGATAGTGAATTAAATTGACTACCTAAGTAGGTCATTAAGATCATACTAAGCTTACCTCGTAACTATTGTGGTCCCCAACAACTTTATCCTAAGCTTTAATTTATCTAAAATTAATTTTACAAGTCCTTAGTACTTTATAATTCCTAATTTTAGTTTGCATCTGTTATATTATTGAACATGTATCTATTGGATTTCATGTTTTTATTTGATTAATAGTATATTTTAGCTTTTTATAAACCTATTTTTATTTAATCCACTTTATATTTATCTCCCTAATAAGCTTTCATATATAAAATTACTTAATAGACTTTTTCCCAGCATCCATTAAAACTTTAAGGTTTTTGGCACTAGGCTTCAAAGGACCAAACTACAACCACATTTGTAACTAGTTGTAAAAGTTTCCTAAGTGTTGTGTGGTCACAACACACCAAAATACTATAAGGCTTGGGGACCCTTGGAAGTGAAAATTAAAACTTATGGCAGGTGTTGGTTAGCTGAAAGGGATCACTGGAAGTTAAAGCTAAGAGGAAGTCTTTTGGAGTAGTTTTTTATTCAAGTGTACCAGGTACTGAGTACCATGTTTTGGAAGCCTAGAATGGTTGAAATGTTAGTGCAAGGTTTGGTAACTTGTTCTGATCTGGAAGTGAAAGTTCAAAAATGTGAAGGTTCCAGTAATAACTGAGGTCCAGGAGTTAAATTCTAGTTAAGGCTGAAATTGTCAAGTACCAAATATCAATGCATGTTTAAAAGTTAATTGTTTAAATTGGCCTGGGAAGTTCAAAATGTCTGATAACCCAACTACAAGGATAATTACGTGAGAATTTATTTTAAAATCATGATATTTATGATTTGTTTTAAAATGATGATTTATTAATGATGGTTTTATTCACAAGAGAGTTTTATGAATATCATTGTATACACCTAAAAATGGTCTGGAGAAATCTGATTAATTAAATACAACTTATTTAATTAATTAATCCTTAAAATCTTCTACTATTAAATAAATAGGAAATATTTATTTAAATAGTTCATCATAATTCTTCAATCTTGATTCAATTATTTTCGTCTTATTTAAATAAACAAATTTTATTTAAATATCATATTCAAATTCATCTACTATTAAATAAATTAAATACTTATTTAAATAGTTCACATTCTAAATTCTCATACTTCTTCAGTTTTAATTAAATAAACAACTTTATAGTTGACATTATTTAATTATTACATCATATTCAATCTTAATTAAATAAATAAAGCTTTATAATTTATTGTTTAATTATCATACTTCTTCTATTTACTTTAATAAACAAACTTCTATAGTTTATTTAATTAAATTATTTATCTCCATTTTTAGCTAATTTAAATTATAAATCAAAAATATTTAAATAAAGGCATAAATCAAATCCCTCTATTCACTCACCAATAAAATTAGATTTTTCAAATCTAATTAATTTAACTGGCATTCACGGGAAAAGTCTCGGGGACAAACCTGTAGGCAATCCTCTCAATCTTCTTCCTCAAATCTTTCCTCTCATCTTGCCTGGTGTTTTCATGGAGAGGAACAATCCCCATGATCAGCTCCACCTTCTCATCTCTTACCATTCAAATTTCCAGATTAAATCTCAGCCTCTGATGTGTTACCCCTATGCAAACTATTGCCAAAAATCTATATATACAACCTTCTAAAGCATGAAAAGGATCCCAAGAATTATCATATTTTATGCAAACTTACTCTGCAAGATTTAGCACTCAAGCATCTTAAGCATTAGCATTGTCATTAGTATCAATTATCATTTAGCATATTAGCATAGCATCATAGCATCAGTAGATCTAGAATCATGATGTCATCATTAGTTTTAATTGTAGCTTCCATTTAGCAAGTCTCATGTTAGGATAGTTTATGGTAGCTCCATATCATCTAGGAATCATTAGCAATCATCACATCACAACATTTAGCATCATTTCATTATTTGAATAGGAATTTTAATAGTCACAATACTTTATCAAATCTAAGAGCCTTCCCGTGACTCATAAATCTTTGGAGATAGGAGACAATGAGATGCTTTCAAGATTTTCTCTATTTTAAATTAGTTTAAAATTCATGTTTAATCTTGATACAATGTTTCATTAAGAGGTGTATTTAATTGTATTTAGTTTACTTTTTCCACACTTACATTTTGGCGCCCACTATAGGGCCTAACCCCATGTTTTTAACAAGTTTTTCTACAAAGCTTTCGTACAGGAATCTGGTGTAAATTGTTTTAGCACGATCAAAAAATTCTATAGCGCTTCTGAGACAAACTATAGTGCATCTTCTTGTTTTAGTGCTTCTGAAGAAAAGTATAGCACTTTGAAGGACTGTTTTAGTGCTTCGATCATTACCTTCTATCACAAGCCAATAGTTCACATCCAACATCTGTTTTAGTGCGTTTGTAAAATCATATAGCACTTTGGGCTATTTCTATAGGGCTTCAGGCTATTTCTATCTAGTGCTTCAGACTATTTCTATAGCACTTCTGACCACTATCATGTAGCACTTCTATGTAATTCATTTTCTGGATCCGACGCATTTGTGGCCATTAAATTTTATTTCTTCAGTTGGATTAAAAAGAATCAATCTTGGATAGGCACTTCTTGAGTTGGTTTAAAAATAATAAATCTAGGATAGGCACTTCTTCAGTTGGTTTAAAAATGAATCAATCCTAGGATAGTCACATTTTCATTTGGATTAAAAATTTATCAATCTAGGGTAGTTACCAAACTTTTTTAATTTGGGATTTAAAAATGAACACCATGTCTTTTTGTGAAGCAACATCTTCACATATATTAGAAAATTTTCATTTGGGCTCTAAAATTGAAGTGATTTTTGTGTTTGTATGGTTGATAGGCATATGCTCTCCCGTTCACTAGGTGATCCAAAAATCCAGACTCATCCTTTTTATGCATTCTTCAAGTTTTATTAAATCTTGTAGAAGGCCTTCCATAGTGGGAAAAATTACTCACCCTACAAGAACGACCTAAGTGGGTTTAAACCAAAGACAGGTTTTTCCACCCCACTATAAAATTTAAAGCAAACCTGGGGAAACCCACTTTTTCCAAAAGTGTGCAAGATAACCATCCCTAAAACCTTTGTTCTAAAGGTTGGGAGGTCTCCTGAGGGAGTCTATTATTTTTTCTCTAAACGGAAACCCTTTCTAAGAACATAGTGTAGTATCTAGCCAAGTCAGTAACCAGACATTATAATACTTGTAGTGCAAGGGGAGAGAAGAATCTGCCCCCAAGACACTCACCATATAATTGCCACAGACCATTTTCTCAGGGGATCGAGAAATCTAACCTTGAGTACACACCTGGAAAAGAAAAAAACATGGGCACCCTCTAGGGGGTGACATGGCTGTGTGAGTCGACACAATTTTAAGATGTGGGTTGTTGAGTACAATGATGACCTTTTGACTATTAAGAGTAAGTATGTCTGAAGTGCTTTATTGTCATCAAATCAGTGAAAATAGGACCATGCATGGTTCTTTTGAACATACACTGTCTATTTAGATTACAATTCTTAAAAACAACTATCTTCATTTGAGTGTTGTGTATTCCAAAATCATTAAAATTCAAATAAAAGATCATCTTGAAAAATACAAACAAATTGAATGAAATTAAAGCTGAGAATATATGATTAGAGATTGGAAAACCACTAAGTTTGCTAAGAAATCTTTTGCCAAGAGAATTAGAAAACCCAAGACACCACTTAGTTACAAATAACTTTTACAAAGAAGACATTTCTTGTATCAAAGTACAAAGACTTTGCTTCATAATAGAAAATTCCTCCATAGGTTTCATGGTTTCAATAGGGGTTACACTGACGAGTATGTTGTAGAACCTTTGAATTCACAAGCCTATATTCAGAGAAGTGCTCTTTCACAAGAATCTAACCATAGTCAACGTATTCATCAATCCTCCATTCCACAACCTGCCATAGAATACTCCACCAAACCTGATCAATTATTATGATAGACAAGTGTTTGGAAACCTTAGGTTGACATCCAAAATCAAGGAGTTACCACCATATGACCATTTGGCGATCTACAGCTCCCATTCAGCAACTAGGTCTTATACCATCTATCATACAACCTAGCCTTATACATCTTGAAAATGGCCAAACTGACATTATTAGTAGCTTGAGGGCATTTATTTTTGAGGAAAACAAAACACCCCATCAATTTCTTACAACATCCATCATTCTGAATGAAGAAGAAGAAAAGAAAAACATAGTTGTAGGAAGACCCATGTTACTACCTCTTGCCTAGAAATAGGTAATGAATGACATTACAATAAGCTATTGAGACCATCATACAATATACCTTATAACCATTTGGTGACCTATAGCTCTCGTTCAACAACCAGGGCTAATCACACCAATATTTCAGCTCGGTAACGTACACACTGAAGGCACTCAAACTGACATTATTAGTAGTTTGAGAACATTTATTTTTTAAATGAATGAAACACCCCATCAATTCCTCATAGCATCCATAGTCTTAGACGAAGAAGAAGAGCAAGCAGAAATAGTAGTTGAGAGACCCATATTTCCACCCCCTTCTTGGCCTTAAACAAAAACTATAGTGCTTCCACCATCTGTTTTAGTGCTTCTAAGCAATCTTACAGTGCTTTTGTCAACATCAAACCAAAATCTATCAGAAAATTCTAGTGTCATAGTGCTTCTACAGACTATTCTAGCACTTCTAATCCATCTTTTAGCACTTACAAAGTCAAAAATAGAGCTTCTAGCATTTTTTTTGGCACTTCTGATTAATTTTATAGCACTTTGTCATTATCAAACATTACTAGTGTCAATTACTAGTCGGTCTTTTAGCACTTATGCGCTTTGTCTTAGCGTGTCTACTCCATTTTATAGCACTTTTACCATAAATTCTAGCACGTCTGCATTCTATTTTAGTGCTTTTTCCCTCTGTATTAGTGCTTCCACAAAATAAAAAAAATAGAGAATCTTCTGAAACAACTATCAAACATATTGACATTAGAAACATAGGATTTTACCAGTCAAAAAGATTTTACAAATCAAATAGTGTCATAAAAACTTGAAACCAAGTAGGTTCTTATAAGCAAATTATTTTCAACAAACCCAAATCTTGCAAAATACAAAGTGTCCAATGATCAAAACAAAACCTAGATTATTGCGTCAAATTTCCTCATTAGGATTTTGACATCCTACCATCATGAAACAAAACTCGATAATTAGGAATTTTAACTTAGCCTCGCCAATAGAATACATCATTATATTAGGCTTCATTAAAATCAAATTGATACTAACACCACATAGAAGATCTAATTTGAGTGAAAAACAACCAAAAATTGTATGCCAATCTTAACAAGGTTGCAAAGACAAAAAATCAGAGAGAAGGAAACAAAAAATCTAAACATGACTGAAGAAAAACCTTTTTCCAATACCAACAACATGAAAACAATGAAATAACACAAGAGGATATACAACATGCCCAACAAGACCCAAATTTTCATAAATTTATGGAAAAGGTCTTAGAACAAGACATGGAGAAATACCTCTTGATGTTAGCAGAGTTAGGTGCCAAAATTTTGAAATATTTTGACATCAATCAATTGAAGGAAACACCTAGAACCAATGAAACAGAACCAAACCACACCCAGGATACGGATCAAGTGGTCGCTTTGACAACTCAAATGCAAACCCTACAACAACAGATTCAAAACACGCAAACAAGAACCACAAAAAAATATTTATTAAAGGACATTTGTCCTTACCCTTTTCATCCATGTGTGGATATGATACCCTTCCCAAGGCATTGTGAGTTTCCTAAATATGACAAATACAATGGAAAATCATACCCAATTGACCATGTACGAGAATTCAGAACAATGAGCCTCAATTTCAAGAAGATACATAACTCATGAGGTTATTTCCTAGGAGTTTGGGGGCCCATTCTATTGATTGGCTCTCAAAATGACAACCAGGGATTAGATCCTTTGAAGATCTGGTCAACAAATTCATTTCTCAATTCTCCTTCAACATAACACATGACGTAACCATAAAGGATCTATATAACTTGAAACATAAAAATGGTGATAAATTCTTATCATTCTTACAATGATGGAGAAAGTTGTTCACTAGATATCCTCGATCTATACCTGAAGAGGAGAAGATTGAATTATTTATAGACAACTTAAATGATCAGATGAGTTATAGACTTGGATTGCAATGTCCCCCAACATTCAAAAAAGTAATTAAGAATGGGCTCAAAATCGAAGAAGCCCTAGTCAAATGAGGAGTGATTAAGCACTACAGTGAAACATCTAACAACACAAATCACTATGGAAACAATGAGGGTATGTGCAAGATTATGATGGGCCAAAAAGTGGTGATATGATGGGTATGTGGTTGAGGACTCTTTTTTTACCCAAAATTGATGACACAAAAAGGGTTTTAAAAGGGGATTCTCAGCTTTTCACCAATATAAATTATGCTTTACTTTGAATTTAATAAATAATTATTATTCATTTTCTATTTGAATTACAAGTAAAGTCTTGATTGATAGGCTGATTGAAAAAAATTTATAGCTTTCAAATGGTATCACATTTTTTTAATCCAAAACATGTGTCACATTCTATGCTTCACTTACTATAGGATTAAAAAAAGAGAAATTGAATTTCATGAAGTTTTGACCAAGTTAAGGTGGTCAAACATACGAGTTTTTATATTTTTTAAAAGTTGTAACAAAAAAATCATAATTAATTATTTACTTGGAAAAGAATTACAAAAAAATATGCATCACATCAGGACATGAGTCCTCTACTTATATCCAAAATCTTATAAAAAAAATATTATCATTTTATTTTGGTTAAGGTGGTCAGACAAACGCCTACTTCTTATTTTTTCCCTGAAATTTAAGTACTTCTGCATTGAAATTTCAAATTTTCACCAAATAGATTTTTTTTGTTTTTAAATAAGTGTAGTAGTTTAGAAACTACATTCTATTTTCTACAGATTCTATTCTTACATATTTTTGAAATAATATAGATAACTTATTCAATTTTTTACTTCAAGTTGCCTAACTCTGATTTTTCTAAATTTTTTGCCATTTAAGGGGCTTTTTTTTCCATGATGATCCTGCACATACCCATGACAAGCCAAAATTTTGGCAAAAAAATAGAAATACTGGAAGCAATGAACTTACAACTAACAATATAAAACTAGTATTCAATTTGACAATGTCAACTGTCAAAACCAATCAAAATGAAAACCAAAACAACAATCACAACACTACTCAAAAAAACAACACCAACAATGGAGAATCTTGACCGTCATACCAAAGACAATCCAATCGATGAAAATTCACCCCATTAGGACAAACATTGGAATCAACCATGAGAGAACTCATTGCAAACAGACTTATTACTTTACCAGAAGCTCAAAATTGGGAGCCAAAGGTAAAACCATCATGGTGGAATGATGTAGATTATTGTAATTTCCATAAGAATAAGGGACATAAAACAAAAGACTATATGCAACTAAAACACCTAATACAAGACTTGATCGAAGCCAAGAAGGTGTTTGTCAAATGGCATTAGACAAACAATGATCACGCTGCATTTACCAATCCACTACCCAACTATGAAAAAGGAGAATCTTCTTCTAGTGGTAAGGGAAAAAGTATAAACTATGTCTATGACACCACCATTCTTTGCCTTTCCGAGGTAGAGAGAAATTACATTGATAATCAAAGAGATGACACAAACATCAATGACATTGAATCCCTGAACATAATGCCAATTGCAAACACATTTAATAATCAAATCAATGTCCTAAAAATCAGAGAAACACAAGACCATCCACAAGTCAAGATAACGACAAGGGGGCAGTCTAGAGTAATACCAAAAGGAATTTCCACCAAAAACAATACTCCCCCATCGCATCAATACAATATCATGGACCAATTACAAAAGATACACGCACAAATATCCATTCTAGAACTTCTCAAAATTTCACCATCACACAAAGAAATTTAGGAACAGGCTTTGGTAGCTACAATGATCCCTAATAATTTGGATGTTTGTCAATTACAAGCCATGGTGGGACATCTCACCACACCTCATTGTCTGTCATTCTCTGAACAAGATTATGTATCTTTAAATCACCCCCACAATGCGGCCTTGCATATAGAAGTTTTGATCCATAAACACCATGTCAAGTGTGTTCTAATAGATGGAGGAGCTAGTTTAAATATTTGTACCTTGAAATTGATTCATGCATTAGGCTATTCTGACAACGCCATTAATGCCAAGAGAATAATAACAATAAAGGCATATGATGAAGAGGAAAGGTCTTCCAAAGGGATTATTATATTTCCAATTCAGGTAGGGACAATTGTCAAAAACATTGTTTGTCAAGTGTTAGACAAGGATCTAACATACAACATACTATTGGGTCATCCATGGATCCATGACATGCAAGTGGTACCTTCAGCATACCATCAATTTCTCAAATTTCCAGTAAATAGACAGGAGGTCACCATATCAGCTGACAACAATAATCCACAGACTTGCAACATGTTAAAATCAACTCAAGACACTCTAGTACCTCATAATAGAGAATTCAACACTTCCACTTTATCCACTATTGATAGCCAACCCAATTTCATATCTAAATGGGTTGAGAAGAAGAATCTAGAGAAAGAAACAACTGTTGCCGACATGACTATATCAAACATCAAAGTTTCTATGAACGAATTATCACAAAAACTTTTAGAAAAGGTTCAAATAAAGGAAAAGGGCTTAGGAGAATATTCTCTTGAGCAATCTTTGTGCCTATTATAGTTGCTACTATCACCAAAAACATATGGACAGCCCATATTAAATACTCCAAGTTCATCGCAACCCAGCATAGCTCTCAATGAAAGGTTTATAAAAGAAGGTACACTCGAAGATGAGTCAGAAGACAAAGCCATTCTCAACTAGCTATACAAAGATGAGGAAGTGTCAACATCAGTGAATGTCAGCATTAAAATAGATCAGTATGGAAAAGGGAAGGCCATTTTAGAGAAAATGGGTTACAAAGGTCAAGGACCAATTGGCAAGAGAAAGGACAATATTATTGAACCCATTCAACCTCTAACATTACAGCCTAAAGACAAAACAAGATTAGGCTACATAACTGAACAAAAAGAGGAAGAAACTCAAAAAGTAGTAGAAAGGATACTACAAATGAGAGATGGCTCTAACACAGACTCCAACGAATATGAATGAGATCATCTATCTACTAAATCCTATACTGAAAAAAATATTGATGTTATCCAAGTATATACACCCTTACCAAAGGAGGGACAAAGTTCAAGAAATAGAACATTTGTTATGGGATCATCAAATATTAATGACTCAAGCAAGGATGGTCAGACTTGGAGGTGAGTACTGTCATAGGCCTTGAACTTCCTACCAATAACTTTGACCACCTAGCTATCATGACACTTACAATAGTTGACCTTATTTAATCTAATGACTTATTACCTTTAATGCACCCTAAACTTATTGACTAGGAACCCACCGAACCTATTCTTATACCAGTCTTTTCAAATGATGATTCCATCATAAATTATCTTTGTAGTGATGAAACTGATACAAGTACTATCCATAACACTCATATTGATGCTTTACAATAGGAGGGTTCCAAATCTTTTAGTTGCAAAAATGATAACAGGAAAAATAAATCTAATGGTGAAAACCTCTCTAAGGTAGCATTAAACTTTGAAAAGAGAAAAATAAATAATGTATCCAACAGTGAAAGCCTTTCTGAGGCACTGAAGGATGGAAGATTTGACACTCTCCCAGAGCATTACCATGACAGATCATCCATACTGGTAGAGCCGACATGGTCTATAAATCTAGGAACAACTAAAAAAGCAAAGACCTTACATCTAGCATCATCCATGATAGAATAAGAGAAGCCTACATTCACCAAATTCTTTGAGCAGTGACACATAAATTTTGCATGGTCTTATTCTAACATACTAGGATTGGATCCAAAACTCCTAATGCATTATCTATCACTGCCAAAGGGAATCAAACCAGTCAAACATAAATTGAGAAAGATGCATGCCCACATCGCCCTTATGGTTAAAGTCGAGCTGAAGAAATTATTGGATGCAGGTTTTATCAGGTCCATAGATTATGTAAAATGGATCTCAAACATTGTGCCAGTATCCAAAATTGATAATAGCATCAGAATATGCATGGATTTTAGGGATTTAAACAAGGCATGCCCAAAGGATGATTTTCCTTTTCCCAACATTGACATAATTGTTGATCTAACAGTAGGACATTCCATGTTATCTATAATGGATTGATTCTTAGGATATAATCAAATAAAAATAGCATAGGTGAAGATCAAGAAAATACGGAATTCACTTTCCCTTGGGGAACATTCTGTTGGAATGTCATGCCCTTTGGATTGAAAAATGCAGGTGTGACATATCAGCGGGTAATGACCATAATTTTCTACATGATGCATACTTTCATAGAAGATTATGTAGATGACATCTTAGCAAAATCACACACTAGGGAAGGACATCTAGAAATACTTGATAAAATCTTCACTAGACTAGAAAAATTCAATGTAACATTGAACCCAAAGAAATGTGCCTTCAGGGTGACATCAGCAAAACTTCTTGGTCACATAGTGTCAAAAAAAGGTATTGAAGTGGTTCCAGCTAAGGTTAAAGCGATAATGGAGATGCCACTACCTAAAAATATCAGTCAATTATAGTCCCCACAAGGCAGATTATAATCCATCAAGAGATTTATCTATCAGCTGGCAGATAAGAGTCACCCATTTAATCATCTACTTAATAAAAATGTTTCATTCAAATGGGATCATAACTATGCAACAACTTTTAGTCAGATAAAGCAGTATTTGGTGTCACCTCCAATACTCATGCCTCCCATAGTAGAAAGACCACTATTACTGTATATCACAACTAACATATCTTTAGGAGCTTTATTAGCACAGGAGGATTCTAAAGGAAAAGAACAAATAGTTTACTACATTAGCAAGACTCTCAAAGGATATGAAATAAACTATACATTCATAGAAATGGCTTGTTTGGAAGTGGTATTTGCAACCCAACAGTTGTGACACTACATGCTGACTCATATAGTTAGGCTCATAGCAAAAATAGACCCATTGAAATACCTACTTGTTAAAGCTGCTCTAATAGGGAGACTTGCAAAATGGGTCATGATCTTAAGCGAGTTTGACATCCAATATGTCAGCAGGAGATCCATCAAAGGACAGGTAATAGCGGATCAACTAGTTAAAGCTCCATTATAGGATCATCATCCAATGAACATTGAATTTCTAGATGCCGACATCCTAAATATTACAACACAACAATGGAGGATTTATTTTGATGGATCATATACACAAAGAGGAGTTGGTGCAGGAATTCTATTTGTCACACCTCAAGGATACACCATTCTAAGATCCTATAGGTTAATCTTTCCATGTACAAATAATGTAGCTAAGTACGAAGCATTGATTATCAGCATCAAAGTAGCTATTGAGTGGAAAATCACAGAAATGCAAGTGTATGGGGACTCACAACTTGTCATCTATCTAGTAAATGATGAGTATCAAACAAAGGACGAGAAGCTCATGCATTATAAGAAAATGATAGACGAACTTAAAAATTACTTCATGGATATCAAGTTTGAGAAAATACCAAGGGAAAAAAACAAAGTTGTAGATGCCATGGCAACAATTGGCTCCCTTTTACAATTATTAGAAAAGAAAGGTCGATATGAGTTTATGGTTGAACAAGTATCTAATCCTGCGTACGATAATCCTGATTCACAAACTATATGACAAATAACCAACACCCAACCCTCAAAATATGGAGAGATCTATACTTACCTCAAAGATAAAATTCTTCCTCTTGATCTCTCTAGAAACCAAAAGCATAACTTTATCTATCAATCTGCGTGACATACATTAATCGCTGACATCCTTTACCATCGAGGCCTAGATGGTACTCTTCTCTAGTGTCTGGAGCACCACAAATCTAAAACATCCTTACAAGAGGTCCATGAAGTTATTTGTGGGACCAATTCAAGTGGGCTAACCCTAGCTAAGAAACTCCTCCATTTAGGGTATTACTAACTGAACATGGAGAGGGAGGCCTATCAATATGTTAAAAAGTGTCAAAAATGTCATATTCATGGTAATCTAATTCATGCACCGGCGCAAGAGTTACAACCTTTCACATCCACATGGCCCTTTTTTCAATGGGGACTGGACCTGGTAGGGAAAATAAATCCTTCTTCGTCTAATGGGCACAAGTTCATCATCACAACAATAAAGTATTTCACAAAATGGATAGAAGCAGTTCCTTTGACAATTGTCACTGGAAAAAAAAATCATCTTTCATACTCAACTACCTCATCTATTGATACGGGGTACCTCAATCCATTATCACAGACAATGATAGGCCTTTTAAAAATCAAGACATCCAAAAATTATGTGAACAATTCCATATTCAACATTGTATTATCCACAGAGAAATGGCCAAGCAGAAGCCTTAAACAAGACAAAATACTAAAGAAGACGGTAAATGATGTTGGACGTGATTGGAATATTCAGTTAAATCCTACACTATGGGCCTACAGAAACAACATCAAAATACCAACAGGAGCTACACCATACACCTTGGCGTATGGATCAGAGGCCATTCTACCAATTGAGGTAGAAATACCATCACTCTGTGTTTCACTTAAGGGTATCATAGCAGATGAGGATTACAGAGTCTCTAGGCTATAGGAACTAGAATTATTGGATGAATGTTTTCAACAAGCAATTAATCATTTGAAGGCCTACCAGCAACGAATGTCAAGGAGTTACAATCACAGGGTAAAACCTAGAATCTTTCAAGTGGGAGATTTGGTCATAAACAAAAACCCTAGGAATCAGTAGGATAGAGAAAAGAAAGGGAAGTTTGAACCTAAGTAGCTAGGTCCCTTTGTAATCACATCAGTGTATGGATCAGGACCATATCAATTGTCAACACCTGAAGGCAATTTGTTTGATGAACCTATCAATAGTATCCATCTCAAAAATTTCTATACCTGAATCACCTAGTGCATGAATTAAGTTTCATAAAATGGTTACCTTGACGAAAACCTAGCAAACAAGTGTCCTAGTGATAGAAAATCAAAAAAAATAAAAATACAAAAATACAAAAAAATCAAAAAGAATGAAAAAGTACAATCAAAACATGTAATGAAAACCTAGAAACAGGTTCCATTGGTGATGAAAATCAGCTCTCCCATCTATTTAAACACATGTCATGGTTGTTACTTTTCCCATCAAACCTTTTTTACATCCATCATCCTATCATATCACGTGATCATGTCTCACCCTAGCTTGGGGGAAACATCTGAAAATCATTGGGAGCATCATAAACTTGAGCTTAATCAAATGGACAAATAATAGTTAGAAAAAAACAGCAATCAAAGCACAAACCATCATGGAATATCAATCATCATCAGAAACACATCAAACATCCATATCACAACAAAAAACTCAAAAGCAAGTCAAAAAGTCAGTCTTAAAAAAAAATCCAAAAATATGAGTATGTGTCAATCGAACTACGCGGTCTCTATGTGTATAACATAGGAAAGGCTAATCTTTGATCATCCCCTGAGTCCCCTAGGATAGGTCTTTAGGTTATTTTGATCCAAAATATCGAAAACACAAAAACATCACAAAATCAAGATGGATGATCTAATCTGAATAATGATTGAAATAATTTAAGCAAAATTTGGATAAGTTGTACTTTGATCATTGCTATCATTTCTTTGGAGCAACTCAATGATGTATTGAACTAGAGAAGCCAGGAAGAAGAATGGTATTTTCTTTGTCTACTATCTAAGAATTAATCATAATTACTATGTGAATCATCATGGGAAATGTTCTACAAAGTATCATGGATGCCATTCCAATTCACATAGGAAAGTGGTTAATTCTTGTTTGTTTGCGCAAGAAATTCTTAGGTCATCTCAGTTTAATTATACCTCAATGCTTGTGTTCGCTTGCAATATCAAAAATCATGAAAGTAGTACTCAATTCATCATTGGTTTACATTATACCATCGATGCTTGTACTCACTTTCAACATTTTAAATGCTCAATGATGATACAAAGCACAAAAGTATTGTTAAAATTCCTATGTTTGCATATAGATTTGCATGGTAAAATAGATGCATTCCTAATAGTGTTACATCTATAGAGTATTTGGTACAAAATTGGTGAATCATTCATTAAATGATTATCTTTTCTCATAATAGACTGAGTATACTTGACATTAACAAAAACATCATCATGATCATATAGTTGCATCATCATATTCATTTACATACATTAAAATCTTTACATCATCATTTCATCATTCATACATTTCAATCAAATCATTTTGCATTCTCATCATATCATAATGAAAATCTCAACAAACATATATCTCTATCATTCCATTTTCACAAACATACATCATCATCATATCTTATTAAATCCATCAATTTATTATATCACATATCACACATCCATATTAAATCCATCCATTTTATCATAAATTCCATAAAATTTATTGCATCATATATCATTCAAAAAATTTCATCCATTTTATTACATCATATATTTTCATTTACATCACATATAGTATATCATTTAAACACATCATATCCATAATCATGAATCCATGTACATCATATACCCATATAACATGCATCCATACATTACCATTATGTGCATCATAGATAGAACATCATATCAAATCATACCATCATAACAATAAAACCATCACATAGCATATAGAACATAGAAGAAAATGCATACATCAGAGAATCATATAGAACACATAATAGATCGAAGAATCCACTGCATCTCATATATATCAAAATCACAATGTCAAGTATACAATGATGTCTAAAATGAAGAGAGATATAACATGAAAAATGGTTGTATATCAAAATAATTGAAGTGTACATCACATCTCGAATGTAATATGAACAAAAATCATGTGTTGCTGGCTCCAAACGGTGTAGGCATCGAAGGATCAAGACCCCTACCACTAGAGGAACCAAGATCCCTAGGATCTCTATGTAGAGGCTATGTAACACCCGCACTGACAGTCCTGGATGTGACTTGGTAGAACGAGACCGCACATAGTTGACTCTATGCTTAGAAGGAACTACATCATAATATCTCACTCTATAAAACTCAATCTCCTCACCAATACGAGCAACCTC
Source organism: Sequoia sempervirens (assembly GCA_007258455.2). NCBI lineage: Eukaryota > Viridiplantae > Streptophyta > Pinopsida > Cupressales > Cupressaceae > Sequoia > Sequoia sempervirens. Next base: position 28,173 of record VDFB02377953.1, read on the forward strand.
TCACATATAATCTGTCAAGGAGGTACCATCTGCTAGTCTCTATAATCTCTCGGCAAAAGCCTGAGCACCCTCTGCTGCAAACCTGGCCACATCCCTCTCAGCTATCAAAGAAGTAATTTGAGCCTGGGTTGCCCCTACAGTCTACCTAGCCGCATCCCTCTTGACTGTCAATGTTGTAATCTGTGACTAAGTTGTGGCTAACTAAGCCTACACCGATGCTAGAGCCTCTACATGCAACTGGACCTGTGCCTGCATCTAAGCCTAGGTCTGCTCTACTAAACCCTACATCTGCACAAGATACTCTTGAGCAGTCTCTAATTGAACCTTAAGATCTACTATCTGTAGCTACTCTAAAACACCTCCCACATCCTGCTTCTTATGAGGCATAGTCTCATATGGAAAATCTAAAACAGGGCTCAACCCACCTGCAACCTCTCCACTACCAAATCTATCATCCCTACTACTATCATCCCCACTGCTCTCAACACCAACATCCTCCTCAGCACCAACATCCTCCTCCACACCAACATCCTCCTTGAAATTGACATCTACCTCACCAACCACACCAGCATCCTCTGCCTCAACCACTCCAACGTCATCTCTCCTTCGTCTCTGACTATGAGCAATGGGAAATTCCTCCTCTGTAGGTAATGGAGCAGGCTCATCTGGAATGTTAAGGCATGGAAATGGATGCAAAGCGAAAAACTCAGCATAGTCTGTTGTAACTAGAGGCTCAACAATGTTTGGCTGAATGTCCCACTCAAATGGTTGTAAAGCCTGAAACTCTTGGATAGCACTCACATACGAAAAACAAGGCCCCAAATCTATAGTATCTAACTGATGATGAGCATAATGAGCAACACCCTAGGGAATACTCTATACCATCCCATATTGTCTATACAACTGTCTAATCAAGAATCTCTCCAATACCCAACAAGCACAACCAATCAGGATCATCGACTGACAAATAAATGGTAGCTAAATATCATCATCATCCCAATGGTCACAATCTAGGTAGGGACACCATGTCACAGACTCTATGTTGTCAATAACTCTCCTCTAATACTCAAACTTATCCAATCTAGACTTACTAAGCCAGTCAACATATCTAAACACATAAGGTCTCATGGGTGGCCTCTGTCTAACTGGAACTGGACGCATGACAACTATGCACTCCCACACCCATACCTGAAGTAAAGTAATGTTGGCAGATAAACTCCGACCACTGAGATACATAGTTGAATGTAAATCATGATATAAATGGGCAAGCATACACACGCACCAAGAAAATATTGTGTCATGAACAACCATACTCTCTAAAACTTGACCCCAACTAACCAAGAATCCCTTAGACCTATGATTAGGACTAAGGAATCCTCTGATCAAACCAACAAGTACTGTAGGAAAAGTGGTGTAAGAATCAACTGTCTCACGCCATGGAATCCACTCTCCAGCAATATGATCATCTTGAAACACTCTACAAAGGGCATCAGTTCCACCTTGCTCTGTAGAATCATATGTGACAATATCTCCAACAATCAGAAGCTATAGAATCTGCTAGACATCCTCTGGGGTGACTATCATCTCACTGGTAGGAAGATGAAAGGTGTTGTGCTCGTTATGCCACCTCTTGGCTAGCACTATCAACAAACCCTAATTAATCCTAATTTGGGGAATATATAGAAGGGGAGACAATCCACAACATGTGATAATAGTCATCTCAAGCTATGCCAACTATGGTATAAGATCAAATGTCCAAGGGAAATTCTCTCGAACCTGGAGGTTCCCCAATCGTTCCTATTATCATAACAAGATTAAAGTCAATAAATTCATTTCAATCATCAAAAAACATCAAAATACCATATCAAATTGAATCAGCTCTTCATGAGAATTTTTATCAAATCTCATGAGCAAACATCATTGAACCTCACCTATCATGAGGTCAATCATCAATGCATTAAATCAACCTCACTTATGATGAGGTATGTAATCATAATTATTCCTCACCTATCATGAGGATAGTTATCATCAAAACAAACATCAGACCTCACCTATCATGAGGTCAAAAAATCATGTATTTGATCAGAAAAATCAATCATATCAAACTAATAGCTGATACAATAAGAAATCGACAAAATCAAGAACAAATTGACAAAAATCATAACACTTTGACTTGAATGCACTAGAAAAGAAATTCAAAGTGCTAAAAAATTTCATGCACCATTTCATCAAACAAAAGCGCTATTACAAACGAACAAAGCGTCATTTTATCAAAAACGCCATTCTATTTGGTCAAAGTGCTAACACTTTGGGTCAAAGTGCTAAAACCTTGAATGCGCTAAAATAGGAAGCCTAAGAGCTACAAAATCTAACCTAAGCACTAAAGTTATGAAAGCGCTAATGTATCTTACATAAGCACTACAATCGCTATCCTAAGTGCTAAACTTTGCAAAGTGCTAATCTAACCTATTAACGCGCTAAAACAAAACTCCTAAGTGCTAAAATTATAAAAGTGCTACAATGAAACTTAAAAGCGCTACAACAGAATTGAAAAGTGCTACAATGGATTTTAAAAAATCTAAAAGAAAGTAAAAAATAAAAATCCAAAAATACACAAAAAAATGAGAGAAATGCAAGAAAATCAAGGAAAAAAATAGTTGTACTGGAGGTCCAAACGCGGTCGGCCACTAATGTCATCGAACACGCTTGAAACAGTGGGTGTGATATGGAATCGGCATCTCGCTCCAAGTGGCACAAAAATATCTCACCAAATTTTCAAAAGTCACAATGTACAAATGAAGTTGAAAAGGACCTTTTTAACCTTGTATAGGTTATTTAAAAAGGGATTTTTATGGGATTGATTTAATTTTTAAAAAGGGCAGATTAATTGAAATTCATCTAGGGCCACTTTCTTCATCAATTATAGGAAAATAAATTATTTCATCATCAAATCTTCATCGAATCTACATCAAATCATCAGAAACTCAAAAATTCATTAATTTATCTCCCAAGGGGGCATATATCCATCAAACACCTGAAAATCATGTCTAGGGCACACTAAAAAATTTTCATCAATACTAGCAGCAACAGCACAAAATTTTCTTTGAAGCAACGCATAAACACATCACTTCAAAGAGGGGCAAAATGTATACACCTAAAAATGGTCTGGAGAAATCTAATTAATTAAATATGACTTATTTAATTAATTAATCCTTAAAATTTTCTACTATTAAATAAATAGGAAATATTTATTTAAATAGTTCATCATAATTTTTCAATCTTGATTCAATTATTTTTTTCTTATTTAAATAAACAAATTTTATTTAAATATCATACTTAAATTCATCTACTATTAAATAAATTAAATACTTATTTAAATAGTTCACATTCTAAATTCTCCTATTTCTTCAGTTTTAATTAAATATGCAGCTTTATAGTTGACATTATTTAATTATTACATCATATTCAATCTTAATTAAATAAATAAATCTTTATACTTTATTGTTTAATTAATATGCTTCTTTTATTTAATTTAATAAACAAACTTCTATAGTTTATTTAATTAAATTATTTATCTCCCTTTTTTGCTAATTTTAAAAAAATCAAAAATATTTAAATAAAGGCATAAATCAAATCCCTCTATTCACTCACCAATAAAATTAGATTTTTCAAATCTAATTAATTTAACTGGAATTCATGGGAAAAGCCTCAAGGACAAACCTACAAGCAATCCTCTCAATCTTCTTCCTCAAATCTTTCCTCTCATCTTGCCTGGTGTTTTCATGGGGAGGAACAATCCCCATGATCAACTCCACCTTCTCATCTCTTACCATTAAAATCTTCAGATTGAATCTCAGCCTCTGTTGTGTTACCCCTTTGCAAAATTGTTGCCAAAAATCTATATATACAGCTTGTTGAAGCATGAAAAAGATCTTGAGAATTATCATATTTTATATAAACTTACTCTGCAGGATTTAGCACTCAAGCATCTTAAGCATTAGCATTGTCATTAGCATCAATTATCATTTAGCATATTAGCATAGCATCATAGCATCATTAGTTTTTACTATAGCTTCCATTTAGCAGGTTTCATGTCAGGATAGTTTACAGTAGCTCCATATCATCTAGGAATCATTAGTAATCATCGCATCACAACATTTAGCATCATTCTGTTCTCTGAACAGGCATTTTAATAGTCACAGTACTTTATCAAATCTGAGAGTCTTCATGTGACTCATAAATCTTTGGAGATAGGAGACAATGAGACACTTTCAAGATTTTCTCTATTTTAAATTAGTTTAATTCATGTTTAATCTTGATACAATGTTTCATTAAGAGGTGTATTTAATTGTATTTAGTTTACTTTTTCCACACTTACAATTTTAAAAAGGGATTAATATGGAATTTGTATTTGCAAGGGAAACAAATTGTGATGCAGTATTTGGGTATGGATGGTTAGGAAAATTTGGATTGTGAGTAGTGCCATAGCTAGGTCAAGTGGTACTTTCTGGGAGTCCATGCAAAGGAGAAGCTTGAGATATTAGAATACTAGGAAACCTGGTATTACGCATGCAATGAAAGGGAGTACTTGAATTTGGGGAAAGTTACCTTTTGGGTGTGTTTCATCCTAGTCCAAACCTGAGTGTAGGAATAAATGTCCACTTGATCATTCTAAATTTATTGAAGTTCCTACATTTTTTCTGACAAATCTACTTAACTTCAAGTTGATGTCTTGACTATATTTTAAAGATGGAGATCCTAAAATATTTTAAAGTGTTAAAGAAGGTTGACATTTCTTGACTTATTCGTCAATTCTCCTTCCAGTTGTCATATTCCACGTGCCTTGTTCTGATTCATCCCTTGGATTCTCTCTCATATGTTGGTTGAATTTCCTAAGTGTCTTGTTTCTATAAAAGGTCGGGGGTATGTGCAAGATCATGATGGGCCAAAAAGTGGCAATTTGATGTGTATGTGGCTAACGACTATTTTTTTACCCAAAATTGATGAAATGAAAAGGATTTTTAAAGGAGATTATCATATTTCCACTGATATAAATTATGCTTTACTTTGAATTTAATAAGTAATTATTATTTATTTTCTATTCAAATTACAATTAAAGTCCTAATTGATAGGCTGATTGAAAAACATCTATAGCTTTCAAATGGTATCGCATTTTTTGAATCCAAAACATGTGTCACATTCTATGCTTCATGTACTATAGGATTAAAAAAAGAAAAATAGAATTTCATGAAGTTTTGACCAAGTTAAGGTGGTCAGACATATGAGTTTTTATATTTTTAAAATGTTATAATAAAAAATCATAATTAATTATTTAGCTAGAAAAAAATTACAAAAAATTATGCATCACATCGAGGCATGATTCCTCTACTTATATCTAAAATCTTGAAAAAAAGTATTATCATTTTATTGTGGTTAGGGTGGTCAGACAAACACCTACTTTTTTTTTTCCCCTGAAATTTAAGTACCACTACATTGAAATTTCAAATTTTCACCAAATAGATTTTTTTTTTAAACAAGTAGGCTAGTAGTTTAGAAACTACATTCAATTTGCTACAAATTCTATTCTTACACATTTTTGAAATAATAAAGATAATTTATTTAAATTTTTACTTCAAGTTGCCTAACTCTAATTTTTTTGAATTTTTTGCCACTTAAGGGCCTGCTTTTTCCATGATGATCCTACACATACCTTCAGGAGATGCTTCATTTTAAGTTAAGTTCAAAAAATTTGGATGTCAGATAACCAAAAAAAATTCAAGTTTTGTTCTTTTTCCTATTTTATGTTTCATTCCAAATTAAAAACTTGTATGTTTCATTAGAATTTAATCAATATCAAAGCCAATTTGAAAGCTATCTCCTAATATCAAATCTTATGTAGTTGATTGTTTGTTCTTATTGGACAAGACTATGTGTTGTACCGCTTAAAGGTGCATACAGACACTATTTGGTGGCAAATAATCCCCCCTCTTTAAAATCTTGCATCATTTTGTGCCTAGATGTGGAGCAATTTGGTGACATATGTAATATTTTTCTATAGTTTAGTTATTTCTTGAGGCATGCGTGGATAGGATAATGCCTGATAGAAATTTTACTTTTTCAATAATTTGTTATTCTTTATTTTAGAATAGATGTTTAAATTTCAAAAAAAAAATCAAAAAAGGGATGAATGCATGGAGTTTTATTACATAAATCTTTTGATTCCATGATATTGTTGGATGCTTAAAGCTAAATCTACTTGGATTAACGCAAGTTATTGGAATTTCATGAAATGTTATTACAATTTTTTTGATTTCATGAAGTTGTTAAATGGTTGGACTAGGGTCATCTTTTGCTTGTCTTTATGATTCCTTTGAATACCTTAGACCTAAAAACTATTTACCCGTCATGACTAATAACATTATCACAATGAAACCTGATGTGAACCTAGTACATTCAAGACCTAACATAAACAAGCCTTTGGATTAAGCTAAGTTGGCCTAAGATATAGGTTGTCTTGGTGCAATCTTTCAAGTAAAGATAGGTTCCCACAATGTGTTTGTGAGGATTTATCTGCACTATTGGTGTGTGACCAACATTGTCGTCAACAAGTATTGGCACTAGAAGGAGGGCCTTCTTTAGTCACCTCCAGGTTTTATTTGGAATTGGTGTTGTTCTCTTGGTTTCAAGTTGAAAAGTTGCTTGTGAGGCGAAAGTCTAAGCAAGCTAGTAATGGAAAGTAAAATGAACTTGATAAGCTCCAAAAAACTCTTAACATGAGGCTTCATCCTTTAAGTTTATTCGCCTTTGGTAGGGTCACTGAGTGTAGAGTTCATGATACAACTAATTATGGTGAACTTGATTGTGAAATATTTTTAACTAGGGTGAGTTTGGCCACTTATAATATGATTCTATTAATGGAAGCATCTTTAACTACTAGAAGAAAGGAACCATTATTGGAAAGAAGTTTGAATTTTGAGAAAGTGCCTAACCCTAGTGAAGTTGGAAATATTGTAAAATTAACTGTGAAATCAAATGGATCCACTAAACGTAATTGTCATGAGGAAATTCCTAAAATTTGGCAGGAAAAGAAGAAAATATATCAAGACTCAAAAACAATGCGTCAAAATCGTGAACATGAAAATGATGAGTCACCTATCTTCTCACACATGGAAGGTGGCAATGAAGAGAAAGAGTGTGGAAATGAGTGGGAGATGTGTGCTTTTTGTACCTAACCATGAATCTACAATCTAAAAGGGAAGAAATTCTTGATTTTATGCAAAACACAGAGTATCAAGTTTTCACTTTCTCTCTTTTTGATGATAGTGTAAATTGTGTTAATTCTTGGTCTAATGAAATGAATAGTGATATTGAGATGACAAAAAAGGCTAAGAATCAAAAGAACTTTGGAGAGAAAACAAATCAAAAAATGAGTGTAGTCATTCATGAAGTAGAATGAATCAAAATAGAAGACCATGAGATAGGACTAGAAGAAGGTAGAGTATGGAAAAGCTAGCAAAGGTGTGTACAATTGACCTTTAATGAGGTTGTTTTCATACATATGATCCAAATTATTGGTAAGTACGCATTTGAATTTACATTTATTAAATGCAGAAAAGTTAAGATAATTCATTGTTACAGTAAGATATTTGAAATGTATTCAAGTGAATTTAAAGACAAGCCTGCTATAATTCATACAAAAAATACCATGAAGATAGTAATACAAATTAAGGTAAATTTCTTAGTTAGGGTTAGTCGCTTGATTAGGGTAAATTTTAGTTAGGTTAATTTTCTTCGTAGGGTTTTTTTTTTTTTTGGTTTGTTCCCAACATTAATGAATTCTACTTAATTTAAAACACATGAGAGTGAATTGAAATATTCTTAAAGCATTGTACTATAAAATTGAAAAGATAAAACCATGCAAAGTAAATACACAATTAATGTATGAAAAGAAAAAAAATTATTTCATTATCTTTCATATGTACATGGCAATACAAAATTCTTGTCATAAAGTAGAAAAAAGGGGGGAAAAGGAGTTGAGTTAAGAACAGTGGGTGGCCAGTCAATCAATTTGGGATGCTTCATCCATAAGGGCAGTATACCCCAGGTAAGTGTTGTCCCTATGAGTATCAAGGACAGGGGTATGCAGATCAGTCTAAAAGGGCCGGATGGGAACTAATTCTCCTCATTCCAAAAATAGAGGGATATCATCAACAAATAGAATTCCAATGGTCAAGTGAGGAAAAAAAAGGACAAGGTCCAAATTTCCCAAAAATTCAAGTCGCACTATAATCTCCATTGTAATACCCCTCATGTAGTTGTTACTTTTTTGATACTATGTTATGTTGTACTATGGACTTGAGACTTGGATGGTGATTGTTTCACCAGTTTGACTTGTGTGGACTTGTAGTGTAGTTTGTTTGGATGCTCATGATACCATTTTTTATGATGATTGATTTCATAATGATATGTGGTGTTCATCTTTATCTAGTTATGTTATTATGCTCATGTGGTACTATGTTGTGATGTTATAGCTTGATGATGGTTTCTGGACATTTATGATGATGTGTTTTTTGTCTGAGTCTTGGTGAAAGGACAAGGTAGCATCGCTCATTCGCAAGCACCCTGCTATGTCATGACTACCTTTCATGATGTGCTTGTAATTGCAGATTTATATGTTATTTGATGTTGGCTTGATGTAGGATGCAGGTACTAGACACCGACTCCACCTGCGTTGTCAGGTCTGAGCATGTCCCACAATCCCAATGGGTATGAAGTTGAAAATGAAGTTGACAAGAAAGTCCCTGTCTGCATTCGTCACCCCATCGATTTGTCTAACACTGTCATTCATCTATGACCCCGTCTCCATTATGGTATCATTTTGTTATGGTCATTTAATTTAATCGTTGACTATGTGTCATTTTTAATTAGTCGTTATGATTGACGTTTCCTTTGTTAGGATTATTAATGTTACTTGATTAATCATTTTACAATGTTCTTCATGTGTAGCATTAATTTAATTAAATTATTATATAACTATGTGAACGATGTTAATTTAACTATTAAATTAAATTCATTAAGTTTTAATGGTTCGATAAATCATATATTGTTATTTAAATTAAACAACGAATAAATAAATGGATCGTGTTAAAATACTAATTGTATTTATAAATATTTAAACAATAAATGTGATATTATGATTTAATGTTTTAATTGTTTGATATAATTAATTAAAAGTAGGGATAAATAGGATTTTTTAAATTAGATAAAACAAAAGATTTGCAAAAGAGAAATAAAACAAGAATTTTTCTCTTTCATGCAATAACATGCATTTGTTTGAACTGAAAAGATTGTTGATTTTATTTGTTATTTTAGATTTTTGCTCTTTTTTTTGTTTTCTTTCTAGAAAATAATTAGTTTATTTTTGGAATAATAGGCGAGAGAGTTTTTGGATTTTGGGTACAAAATTCATTATTGTTTTGGAAAAATAGAAATAGAACTTTGCAAAAATATAACTCTGGAAAACAATATAGTTTTGATTTAGATGTTGTTCAATGGAGAATAACCCTTCTAGAAGTGACTAAGTGCTAGAGAATGAATCATTGGCTCCAAGAGGAATCCGTTACAACACATCTTCCCCAATTTCAAGCATAGGATTCTAGGTCAGTCAAATTTCCTTTGGATGAATTTGGTTTGCAAAAGCTTAGTGTTGGAAGTTCATTGTATATGTGTTTTGGAATTCGTTGTTCTTGTTTTCATCGTGGACTTTTCTAGGGTTCACTTCATTGCTTGTATATTTTGTCAATCTATAGGGAACTTCCTTGCTTTCGATTTGGTCGTCCTCTTATGATTGCAGTCGATTTCCTTGAGTTCATCAGTTGTCTTTGCTGAATAAATTCATCTAGGGAAAATATTTGGAGTCTACTTGGAATTCAATGCCTATAATTTCCTTGATTTGAGTTTGTTTTGCATTCCTAAAGACCAGAGTGAATTCTATGTTGTGGGTTTTGCATTATTTTTGTTGGGCTTCGGGCATATCAATGGTATTAAAAGATAAGTCATTCCTTCTTATCTCTATTGATTTTATTATGTTGGAAAACCAATTTAGTTGGTATTCTTTAGCACTCAAAATATGTGTGTTTGGATTTTTCTTTGTAGCGAATCCATTTTCTGCATAACCTACAATTTTGCGACCCATAGACCATTTTATTTTTTTGGCATACTTTTGCACTTTTCCTATGCATTGAAGGATATTTGTATCCTATTCCAAAATGTCCTTAGGTAGGAAGGACATTGGTGAAGGTAGAGGAATCAGCCCTTTACCTGCTATTTACATTTTTCTTGAAAAGTTTCCAAGCCTTTCCTAGGTCGTGCATGTGTTGCTCTATCTTCCCAAACCGGGTTGCATGCTTGTATAGGGAAAGACTATCCTTCAGAATGTTTCATTCAGCATCACCAATATTTTCCACAAGAATAGAACCTCTATCCTATATGATGAAAATGGCACACATCTCTTAGAACAATGTCTCTTGCAACAATCTGGGAGATGAATTTATTTACCACCATTTTATGGTTGCTTGTAAATCTATTGTTTCTTTAGCCAACGTTTGATTTTATGTTATGAACCTCCTTTATGTTGGTCATGCCTTGCCTATGGGATGGTTCTTGATTTATAATTTATATTATTTATATGTGTGTCTGTGTGTCTGTGTGTCTGTGTGTGTCTATGTGTGTGTCTATGTGTGTATAATTTTGTAATTTATTAAAATTCAAAAAAAAAATGGTAGTTATTTTTAATCAGATCCATATGCTATATTTATTATTCCAGTAGTGTTGATAAGATTAAATCATTTTTTTATTTTACATAGAATCTTATATGCACCATAGTTGATTTAAAATAAATTTGGCTTTAAGTATGAATAGATGGATTTATTATTATTATTATTATTATTATTATTATTATTAGGAATTTGTGTATTATATGTGTATTTAGATGATTATAGACCTTGTTTATAGTTTCTTCAATAAAAAAAATAGGGAAAGAAATATATTGTTTTATAATGAAATTACAATTAAATCAAAATTGATGATATAAAATGATCGTTAAAGTTTATCACTTGAATGTGTTGGTAAATTAATGGATTTTCCAATGAATGTTTAAATAGTGTTTAGTTGAATTGCCTAGAATTTTCTTGGAGAATAGTATTTTCCTAGTTGGTTGTACTTCCTCATATGTTATTTTCTAATTGAGGTGATTTTATACTTGGTCATGTTTTGTATATGTCGGGAACTCGCATCGTTTAAGTTGCTCTTATTTGGTAGTTGGTTCTAGGCTTCCAGAGGTAGTGGGAAACAGGCTCATGTCAATTTTCCTTCATTGGACTTGGGATCATTTGATTGAATTACTAGTTTGAACTTTGGAGGGTGTTACCGGATGCATTAGTGTTGTCTTTTGTTATGATTGTTGGCGAGATGGTCTATGCCCTGCATTTGTATTCTGACTCATGACTTTTGGTGTTTTTTCCTTTGGTACACCCTTGATGTTGTGAGTTTTATTTTTGGGTTATTAGGGAGAGTGGCTTGTCATGGGGGCCGATGCACAAAGGGGCATCCTAGATAATCCATGAACGAGTTGGTTAAACAAGTGAAAACATAATAAAACACATTAGTGTGTTGGGTAGGTTAACATAACTAAAGATAAGTCAGATACCTTGTCCATGTCATTGATGCTTTCACAGACTAAGGGTGGGCTGAGAAGGTCATGGTTAGAAAAGTCGCTACCTCATCCTCATGAGAGGCTAGCAGTCCCACATGTGTCACCCTATGGGGCTAATGCCCAGCAAGGGCTGCCAAGATAACCCATAATAGGGCCATGGGATGACACTTTCCCATAGTACCCCTTGCCATTGTCTTTATACATCTTTAGAAGTATTCATCTTGTTGTAGTCCTTAATGTTGTTGATCATTATGTTCTAGTTGTTTTTCTATCGTTAGTCGTGTGGTTGTTTTTCTCATTTGTCTTAGACATGGGTCTTTCTTGTCTACTCCTAGCATGGGGGGTTGGACCTTCGAGTCCACACGATCGAGTGGAACATGCTATGCACCCCGTTGAGTTCCCTATCAGTGTTCATCCAATGTAATGTTACACTAATGCAAAGTGTTCCAAAGTTCACTATACTTTTAGATGTATATTACTTATTTTTGTCATGCTCATATATTTGATGTACTACTCCCACGTTGTGTTGGGAAACAATGATGTAAACTTATGTTATTGAACGATGCAATGTAATGAAATAGATGTAATGTATATGATACCTTTGTATTCCTTATGTGATGAGTGATTGGGTTTGTTGTCCTTTTGTTGTGTTGTATTTGTGGAAATATGCTTCTTTGTGTTCTCATGATTATAATGTATATCTATGGTTATTGAAATTGAGTTAATCTTGTTGTTCATGTTGAGTTTTCACATGTGAATTCTTCTTAATGATGGAATTATTATGGATGTATGGTTTTGTTAATGGATCTTATATCATGGTTTATTATTGTAAACTTGGAGTATGTTCGGGTATGTACAGGATCATGTTGGGCCAAAAAGTGGTGATATGTAAGTGATATGATGCCCCATGTGGCTGATGACTTTTTTCTACCCAAAATTGATGAAATGAAAAGGGTTTTTAAAGGATATTCTCAACTTTCCACCAATATAAATTATTCCTTACTTTGAATTTAATAAATAATTATAATTCATTTTCTATTTGAATTATGACTAAATTCTTGATTGATAGGTTGATTGAAAAACATCTATAGCTTTCAAATGGTATCACATTTTTTGAGTTTGAAACATGTGTCACATTTTATGCTTCACATACTAGGATTAAGAAAAGAAAGAATGAATTTCATGAAGTTTTGACCAATTTAAGGTGGTCAAACATATGAATTTTTATATTTTTAAAAGTTGTAATAAAAAATTCATAATTAATTTACTTCGAAAAAAATTACAAAAAAATATCCATCACATTGGGACATGAGTCCTCTACTTATATCTAAAATTTTATAAAAAAAATATTATCATTTTATTGTGGTTAGGGTGGTCAGACAGACACCTACTTATTTTTTCCCTGAAATTTAAGTACTACGCATTGAAATTTCAAATTTTCACCAAATAGATTTAAAAATAAAAAATAAACCTAGTAGTTTAGAAACTAAATTCAATTCAATGCTATAGATTCTATTATTACATATTTTTGAAATAATATAGATAACTTATTCAAATTTTTACGTCAAGTTGCCTAACTCTAATTTTTCTGAATTTTTTGCCACTTAAGGGCCTATTTTTTCCATGATGATCCTACACATACCCGTTCATTATCATCATGTTATGGGTTAAGGTTACGTAATGTCTCCATATGTACCCTAGAGGATATAGGTTGTTGTGTATCTAATTACATTTCATATATGTTCACCTTAAAAAAAAGTTGTGGTATTTGTTGTCTTAATTGTCCTTTGGGGTTTGCGCATCAGGGCATTACAACTTGGTATTAGAGCCAGGTTTGGAAACACTAGGTTCTCTAGGTAGTTTGAGTCCATTAGGCAACCTTTGTGTTTAACTTTTGATCTCACATGTTCCCCTCTAATGTTGTGTAGGAACATGCCTCAGGGTGGAGGTCATGGCTGTGGAAGAGACTGAGGTGGTGGCCGCAGGGACAACTACCAAAGTTCATTTCCTCCGAGTTTCCATGGTTTAGAATGTGAGGAATGTCAAAGTTCCCAAATCAATCTGGGAGGCAGAGGTCAAAACCCAGAGCAACCAGATCTTGAAGGAGGTTAGTTGCAACACCTACTTGAGGAGATTCTGGGTCTTTTAGGCCCTAGGCCAAAGGAGGAGCAACAAGTGGAAAGAGAAAGGGAGAGATCACCAAGATGAAGGGAATTAGCAGCAAAGCAGGATGTCGTAGTGGTGGATCACATGAGAGACCTGTTGAGAGCATGACCTCCCACATTTGATGGTTCTGGTGGGGGCCTAGAGGTAGAAACATGGCTAATCGATCTAGAACGATGCTTTGCTATGCATCCTTATGGAAGTAATACTAAGGCTAGGTGCGCCATCATGCACCTTGGAGGGTTTGCATCCACTTGGTGGTGACTAGTAGAATAGAAATTGCATCTTGACATCAACATGGTGACTTGGGAATTATTTATGGAGAGATTTAGGGCCCATTTTCTTTCTGATCATTGGAGGCAATGTCGAGCAGATGAATTCCATGAGTTGAGGCAAATGGAAATGTCCATTGAGCAATACGAGTGTCACTTCTATGAACTCAAATAGTATGCAAGAATTGGTAATGATGAGGCTATGCTTGTTCAGCACTTTGTCAGGGGCTTAAATGCCCGAATCAGTGGAGTCCAAGTCTCCAAGCTGAAAATGATGGAGGTAGCTGTTGAAAAGGCTCGTCTTGTGGAGGAAAACTTGACAATGGATTTTGGAGGTCACACAAGAGTTCAGATCGATAGTGCACTGACATCTAGTTTTAGTTCTCGAGGTGGGCAGCCTCGAGTTGCAAGCTCTTCCAGGAGTTATCATGCACCCTCCAAGGGTGCTCAACAGTAGCAGCAGTCACAATTGAAACACAATAATTCTCAGTCTTAGCAGAGTGGCAAATCTCAAGCTAGAAAGAATCAGAATTGGCAACGAGCTCAGTAGAACCATTTTGAGCTACCTGCATAGAGTACATAGTCGGCACCTAGTCAAGGTAGTTTTTCAGTAGTCAAATGCACCATTTAGAGGCAAAGTTTTTGGTTGGGTAATAGGCTGTTTCTCATGTGGTCAATAGGGACATATTGCCAAACAATGTCTATAGAGGAACACTACGGGTTTTAGTCAAACACCAACCACTTTTGAGCCAACAATGGGCAATGTGGGTAGATCACACTGAGTTTTCATGGTGGTTGACAACCATCAAGATGAATATTAGGGCACTGTAGTGGAGACATCAAGTGTGTTACATGGCACTATTATTTTTATTCTCTTTGATTCTGGAGCATCAGATTCATTCATCTCTCCTTCAATAGTTGAGCATTGTAGACTGGTGGCAGCAAGGCAAGGCATTAAGTGGTAGGTCAAATTGGCCTCTGGGGAAAAGGTAGCCGTTGAGTCACTCATTCAAGGTTGTAATTTGAAAATTGGGTCACTTGTGACTACGATGGACCTCTGAATCCTACCTCTTGGTTCCTATGATGTCATTTTAGGTAAGGATTGGTTCAGTGCTCACCGTGCTATAATTGATTGTCGTCGTAAGGTGGTACATTGTTTTGATGATTCTGGCAACAAGGTTGAGATCGTTGGTATACCGAGGCCTATCTCAATACATATGATCTCATCCATGCAATTAAAGAGGTGTTTCTGTCAAGGTTGTCAGTTGTTTGTTGTATCAGTCAATGACTTGGATTTGGGAGAGATTCAAGAGGTGTCATTGGATGACTATCCTCTCCTTAAGGAATTCTCTAATGTTTTTTCAAGTGAAATTCTAGGGATGCCACCAAAGTGTGACATCGACTTTAGAATTGACCTTGTACCTGGAGCTAAGCCTATATCTTGGGCTCCATACTGGATGACAACCCCGAAACTTCAGGAGCTTTGTTTGCAATTGGAGGATCTATTAGAAAAAGGGTTCATTCACCCTAGTGTTTCCCCTTGGGGAGCACTAATGATATTTGTAAAGGACGGTTCACTCCATTTGTGCATCAATTACAGATAACTTAACAAAGTGATGGTGAAGAACCGGTGCACTTTGTCGAGAATTGACAACTTGGTCGATCAGATAAAGGGGGCTAAGGTATTCTCAAAGATTGATCTTAAGTCAGGATACCATCAATTGTGGATAGTTGAAGCTGATATACACAAAACTACATTTCGCACTTGTTACGGGCATTATAAATTCACTATTATGCCTTTTGGGTTGACAAATGCACCATAAATTTTCATGAGTCTGATGAATGGAGCCTTTCAAACCTACTTGGATAGATTTTTTCTTGTGTTTCTCAATCATATCTTGATCTACTCGAAAACAATGGAGGAGCATGAAGAACATTTGAGACAAGTGTTGCAGAGCTTGAGAGATAATCAGTTGTATGCTAATCTGGTGAAGTGTGAGTTCTTCAAGACTAAAGTAAAATACTTGGGTCACGTCATCTTTGGTGAAGGTATCTTTGTGGATCCTTCAAAGATCCAAGCCATTGTTGATTGGCTAGCACCCACGAATGTTCCTAAGATTCACAGTTTTATGGGTTTAACAAGCTATTATCGACGTTTCATTCAGGGATTTTTAAGGATTGCACATCCCATCACTTCTCTTCAAAGGAAAGGGAAGAAATTCATTTGGTCAAAGTAGTGTTGGTTAGCTTTAGAAACCCTTAAGGAAAAGTTGATCAGTGCACCAATCCTAGCAGTTCCTAACCCTACTGGGGATTTCGTAGTGTGTATAGATGCTTCCTTGGAAGGCTTAGGAGCCATTTTGATGCAAGAAGGTCAAGTTGCATATGAGTCCCACAAGCTCAAGGATCATGAGTTGAATTACCCCACACACGACTTGGAGTTATCCGTAGTTGTGCATGCCCTTGTGAGATGGAGGCACTTCTTATTGGGACATCGGTTCGAGCTACATAGTGATCATTGTAGCTTGCAATATATCTTTATGTAGCCAAACCTAAATGCTAGGAAGAGGAGGTGGATGGAATTTCTTTGTGAATATGATTTTGAAGTTTAGTACATCTAGGGAAAGGAAAATGTAGTGGTAGATGCTCTGAGTTGACAGAGACATGAGATATCTATAGTGATGCTTGAGGTGGATTTGAGGAGCTAAATCCTTGCAAAACTCCCCACAAATAGCTGGTATCAGGAAGTGAAGACTGAAATTGAGTCAGATAGAGATTTGGAGGAAAAACTTGTAGGTTATTCATTGGAATTAGATGGTCTTTTATGGTATTTGGGTCGTATGTATGTACCTCCTATTGAGGGTCTTTGTACCCTAATTATGACTGAGGAACATTAGGCTCCCTATTTTTCTCATCTGGGAGTTAAGAATATGGATGCAAACCTTCATTCATTGTACTTTTGGACTGGTATGAAAAGGGAAATCATAGAATTTGTAGCAAGATGTTTGGAATGTCAAAGAGTTAAGGTAGAACACCAGAATCCCTCAGGCCTTCTATAGCCTCATCTTATTCCAGAGTGAAAATGGGATATAATAAAGGTGGATTTTTATTTGGGCTTTCCTATGACTTCTCATCGGCATGATGCTATCATGGTCACTATTGACAGGTTGACCAAGGTGGCTCACTTCTCACCCATCTGATCATCTTACACTACTACTTCGATAGCCAGAATATTCATGGAAGACATTGTTCAACTACACAGAATTCTGTGAGGGATTATTTTTGATAGAGATCTGGTGTTCACTTATGCATTATGGACATCTTTGCAACATGCCTTAGGGACCCAGCTAAATTTCAGTTCCGCATACCATCCTAAAACAAATGGTCAAACCAAGAGGGTCAACTAGGTTCTTGAGGACATGCTTCATATGTACATGATGGACTAGTAGTCACGTTGGGAGGACTACTTACATCTGGTGGAGTTTTCCTACAAAAATGGATATCATATCTCAATTGGCATGGCTCCCTTTCAACAATTATATGGTCATCCTTGTCGAACCGCGTTGAGTTGGGACCATCTTGAGAAAAAAATTCTCCTTGGACCCGAAATGCTTCAGGATATGGAGCAATAGGTTACTCGCATCATAGAGCATTTAGTAGCAGCTCTGGACAAGTAAAAGAAGTACGTTGATGTGCATAGGGTCGATGGTCAGGTTTTTTTGGTGATTGGGTCTTCTTGTGAGTGTGTCTGCAAAAGAGTCTAATTCATTATGGGAAAGGATCTAAGCTCGCACCTCATTTTGTGGGACCATTTGAAGTATTGGAGAGAATTGGCCCCATTGCTTATTTCCTAGCATTTCCACCTAGTCTATCATGCATACACGATGTGTTTCATGTTTCTATACTTAGGCCTTATTATCTAGATATTTCTCATGTACTTGATTGGAATGCATTACAGGTTGAGGATGGGCAGCTAGCACTTGAGCCTGTGGTCGTTCTACAGCATAGGAGACTTGCTCTCAGGGGCAGATAAATTGAACAGGTGTGGGTCCAATGGGACCCCAATGATGAGACTTCGGCGACATAGGAGGATGCTTCATGCATTAGAAAGGAATTTCCTTATTTGTTCACTGGCTTCCTGGAGTAAGCTGAGATCTAGGGGAGGAGGATGTAATACCCCCAGTGTACTTGTTACTTTTCTAATACTCTTTGATGTTGTACTATGGACTTGAGACTTGGATGGTGATTGTTTCACCAGTTTGACTTTTGTGGATGCTCATGATACTGTTTTTATGATGATTGATGACATAATGATATATGGTGTTTGCCTTTATCTGGTTATGTTATTATGCTCATCTGGTACTATGTTGTGATGTTATAGCTTGATGATGGATTTTGGACATTTATGATGATGTGTTTTTTGTCTGATTCTTGGTGAAAGGATGGGGTAGAATCGCTCGTTCGCGAGTACCCTGCTATGTTGCAACTACCTTTCATGGTGTGCTTGTAACTACAAATTTATATGTTATTTGACGTTGGTTTGATGCAGGATGTAGGAACTAGACACTGACTCCACCTGTGTTGTCAAGTTTGAGCATATCCCACAATCCCAACAAGTATGAAGTTGAAAATGGATTTGACAAGAAAGTACCCGTTTGAGTCTGTCACCCCGTCAATGTGTTTGACAGTGTCGTTTGTCTACGACCCTGTCTCTGTTATGGTATCATTTTTTTATGGTCGTTTATTTTAATCATTGACTATGTGTCATTTTTAATTAGTTGTTATGATTGGCATTTCCTTTGTTAGGTTTATTAATGTTACTTGATTAATTGTTTTACAACATTCTTCGTGTAGCATTAATTTAATTAAATTATTATATAACTATGTGAACAATGTTAATTTAACTATTAAATTAAATTCATTAAGTTTTAATGGTTTGATAAATTATTTATTGTTATTTAAATTAAACGACAAATAAATAAATGGATCGTGTTAAAATACTAATTGTATTTATAAATGATTAAATAGTAAATGTGATATTATGATTTAATTTTTTAATTGTTCGATATAATTAATTAAAAGTGGAGATAAATAGGATTTTTTAAATTAGATAAAACAAAATATTTGTAAAAGATAAATAAAACAAGAAATTTTCTCTTTCATGCAATAACTTGCATTTGTAAAAGATTGCTGATTTTATTTGTGATTTTATATTTTTGCTCATTTTTTTTTGTTTTCTTTGTAGAAAATAATTAGTTTATTTTTGGAATAATAGGGGAGAGAGTTTCTGGATTCTGGGTATGGAATTCATTATTCTTTTGGAGAAATAGAAATAGAACTCTACAAAAATATAACTCTGGAAAACAATATAGTTTTTTTTTTAATTTTGTTTGAAGGAGAATAACCCTTCTGGAAGTGACTAAGTGTTGGAGAACGAATCATTGGCTATGAGAGAAATCCATTACAACACATCTTCCCCGATTTCAAGCATAGGATTCCAAGTTGGTCGAATTTCCTTTGTATGAATTTGGTTTGCAAAATTTTAGTGTTGGAAGTTCATTGTATATGTGTTTTGAAATTCATTGTTCTTATTTTCATCGTGGATTTTTTCTAGGGTTCGCTTCATTGCTTGTATATTTTGTCAATCTATAGGGAACTTCCTTGCTTTCAGTTTGGTCATCCTCTTATGATTGCACTTGATTTCCTTGAGATCATTAGTTGTCTTTGTTGATAAATTCATCTAGGGAAAATTTTTGGAGTTTTCTTGGCATTCGATGCATGTAATTGCCTTGATTTGAGTTTTTTTTGCATTCTTGAAGACCAAAGTGAATTCTATGTTGTGGGTTTTGCATTATTTTTGTTGGGTTTCGGGCATATCAATGGTATTAAAAGAGATGTAATTCCTTCTTAGCTCTACTGATTTTATTATGCTGGACAACCAATTTAGTTGGTATTCTTTAGCATCTGAAATATCTGTGTTTTGGATTTTTCTTTGTAGCAAATCCATTTTTTGCATAACCTATAATTTTGTGACCCATAGACCATTTTCTTTCTTTTGGCATACTTCCGCGCTTTTCCTATGCAATGAAGGATATCTGTATCCTATTCCAAAGCTTCCTCAAGCCAGAAGGATGTTGGCAAAGGTAGAGGAATCGACCCTTTACCTGCTATTTACATTTTCTTGAAAATTTTCCAAGCCTTTCCTAGATCATGCATGTGTTGCTCTATCTCCCCAAACCGGGTTGCTTGCTTGTATAGGGAAATCCTATCCTTCAGAATGTTTCATTCAGCATCACCAATATTTTCCACAAGAATAGCGTCGATGTCCTATATGATCAAAATGGTGCACATCTCTTAGAACAATGTCTCTTGCAAAAATCTGGGAGATGAATTTATATATCGGCGCTTTATGGTTGCCTATAAATCTCTCATTTCTTTAGCCAACATTTGATTTTATGTTATGAACCTCCTTTCTTGTTCTTTTGTGCAGCAGCATAAGGCTGCTCTACACAGCCATTATGTTGGTCGCACCTTGCCTGTAGGATGGTTCTTGATTTATAATTTATATTATATAAATGTGTGTGTGTGTGTAATTCTGTAATTTATTAAAATTAAAAAAAAAATGGTAGTTATTTTTCATCAGATCCATATGCTATATTTATTATTTCAGCAATGTATATAAGATTAAATCATTATTTATTTTACATATTTTTTTTAAATATATAAATATGTATATTTATGTGTGTATATATATATATATACATACATATATATATATATGTATATATATGTAAGTATATATATATATATATATGAAAGTATATAAGTATATATATATATATATATGTAAGTATATATATATGTATGTATATTTATTTGTTTACTCACTTGCATATATGATTATATTGTGAAGTCAAATTAGAAAACTTGTGTGTGAAAATGCTTACGAAGACATTTATATTATGTGATTTTTTTTTAGTTTCTTAATTATTTAAAATGGTATCAAAATGGAATCTTATATGCACCATAGTTGATTTCAAAGCAATTTGGCTTCAAGTATGAATAGATGGATTTATTATTATTATTATTATTATTTGGAATTTGTGTATTATATATGTATTTAGATGATTATAGACCTTCTTTATAGTTTCTTCAATAAACAAAATAGGGAAAGAAATATATTGTTTTATTATGAAATTACAATTAAATTGAAATTGATGATATAAAATGATTGTTAAAGTTTATCACTTGAATGTGTTGGTAAATTAATGTATTTTTCAATGAATGTTTAAATAGTGTTTAGTTGAATTGCGTAGAATGTTCTTGGAGACTAGTATTGATGCAGGAGCATTCAGTGGTGTAAGGGCAATCTTGCATCACCCAAAAATAGTTAAATTTCAAGTTTCTCAGTTTTAGATTTTTTACATTTTTGGATACCCTTTTCGTCATAATGAAATTCCCAATTTACGGTTTTTATTTTCTATTCTTGGATTGAAAGATATTGCAGTTTTAGTTTCCCAAATTTGCACTTGAAAATCTTCCGAGTTAGATTTGAGGCACTTAGAGTTTCTGGAATGGCCCCGAAACTTTCCAAAATTGGCATAGTGGATTTCAAGCGCGTTATTGACTTCGAGACCTTTCCAACGATTCAAATGGTTCACGAATCAGAGTCCTGGATCAAAAGTTATGGCCCCAGGAAGTTGGCACACTTTCTAGAAGATACAATTGCAAATGTTCTTTTGAAATTTGAACTTCAAGTTGTAATTTTTTGGTGCCAAACTGCCTAAACTCAAATTTGAATGTTGTTAAATGGCTCCAAACTAAAGAGAAGCTCTATTTATGGGTGGGTTTCTAATTTTTGGGTAGCTTTTTGGGGACAAGCTTGCATATTGTGAAAGGGTGATTCTATAGCTTTCTGTAACTTGCATGTGTTGTAGAACTTGGGGATTTGAGATCCTCTGCATGTAAAAAGCTCCATTTTCTAAATAATAAAATTATTCTCTTGTTTGTGGGTTATTTTCTATGTCTCAGGCTGCGCCCTCATCAAGTATTTTCCTAGTTGGTTGTATTTCCTCTTATGTTGTTTTCTAATTGAGGTGATTTTATACTTGGTCATGTTTTGCATATGTCGAGAACTTGCATTGTTTAAGTTGCTCTTATTTGGGAGTTGGTTCTAGGCTTATAGAGGTAGTGAGAAACTAGCTCATGTTGACTTTCCTTGATTGGACTTGGGATCATTTGATTGAATTACTAGTTTGAACTCTGGAGGGTGATACTGGATGTAGTAGTGTTGTCTTTTGTTATGATTGTTGGTGAGATGGTCTATGCCTCACATTTTTATTTTGACTCATAAATTTTGGTGTTTTGTCCTTTGGTACACCCTTGGTGTTGTGAGTTTTATTTTTGGGTTATTAGGGAGAGTGGCTCATCATGGGGGTTGGCACACAAAGGGGCAGCCTAGATAACCCATGAACGAGTTGGTTAAACAAGTGAAAACATAATAAAACACACTAGTGGGTTGGGTAGGTTAACATAACTAAAGATAAGTTAGATACCTCATCCATGTTGTTAGTGCTTTCATAGACTAAGGGTGGGCTGACAAGGCCATGGTCGGCAAGTTCACTACCTCATCCTCATGAGAGGCTAGCAGTCCAGCATGTATCACCCTATGGGGCCGACGCCCAGCAAGGGCAGCCAAGATAACCATAGATGGGGGTCAACACCTATTGAGAGGCAACTAGGATAACCCATAATAGGGTTATGTGATGACACTCTCCCATAGTACCCCTTGCCATTATCTTTATACAACTCTAGAAGTAGTCATCTTGTTGTAGTCCTTGATGTTGTTGATCATTATGTTTTGATTTTTTTTTGTGGTCGTTCTGCTCATTTGTCTTGGAAGTGGGTCTTTCTTGCCTACTCCTATCATGGGGGGTTGGACCTTCGGGTCCACACGATCGGGTGGAACATGCTATGCACCCCATTGGGTTCCCTGCTAGCGTTCATCCAGTGCAGTGTCACACTGATGCAAAGTGTTCAAAGTTCACTATACTTTTAGATGTATATTCCTTATTTTTTTCATGCTCATGTATTTGATGTACTACTCCCACATTATGTTGGAAAATAATTATGTAAACTTATGCTATTGAATGATGCAATGTAATGAAATAGATGTAATGTATATGATACCTTCGTATTCCTTATGTGATTAGTGATTGGGGTTGTCATCCTTTTGTTGTGTTGTATATGTGGAAATATGCTCCTTTGTGTTCTCATGATTATAATGTATATCTATGGTTATTGAAATTCAGTTAATCTTGTCCATGTTGAGTTTTCACATGTGAATGCTTCTTAATGATGGAATTATTATGGATGTATGGTTTTGTGAATGGATGCTATATCATGGTTTATTATTATAAACTTGGAGTACGTTCATTAGCATCATGTCTCCACATGTACCCCATAGGGCATAGGTTGTTAGTGTATCTAATTACATTGAATGTCATGCACTAGAACGTAATGTACATTTCATATATGTTAAATTAAAAAAATATATGTAGTATTTGTTGTCTTAGTTGTCCTTTGGGGTTCATGCATAGGGGCATTACATACATGGCTTCAAGAACTTTAGCAACCAAAATTCCAAGGTCTAGAAGCGAGGCTACAAATCGTGAAGCTAAGTCTGAGTTCAGCCAGTAGTACATTTTGGACTCCATAAAAGTTTCCCCAAGGACTAGTCGCATGTTTGATTTGGTAGCCAAAGTCTTGAGATAGAAAACCTTATTCAGCCTCTAGATCATAATCTGACCAAGGAAGCCATTCTGGTGGTGAATTCAATTCAAGAAGATGGGAGTGTCCATGGCTTGGAAGCAATAAAACATAAGTAGAGTAGAAAAGCAAAAATAATTGAAGAAAGCTAAAAAGAAGTGAAGAATTTGAAAGAGAAGTGAAAAAATTATAAAAATCCATGAGAAATCTATGGTACATAGTTTCCTAGATAGAAATATTTGGAAATGTAAGTTGAGGTGGCAATAGGACACTTTTCTCTAGGGTTAACTGTTAAATCAAATAAATTTTTCATAGAATTGGTGGCCATTACTTCAAATTTTTTCCAATACAAAGACCAAAAATCAAGAAAATTGAAGATTTCAAAATTTAATGGTGGTCATTTTAGTGTATTTTATTGAGCTATATTAATCATGAAGATGTCCATGTGTGCATTGCATAAAGGAAAATTAAGTTGGTGAGATGGCACACATTGACATGTGGATAAATTAAAGGAAATAATGCGTGTGTGTTAAAGCGTGCAAATTAAATGTAGAGTAATGTGGTTAGAATTTACTGTAATCATGACAAATCTAATGTATTAATGTTAGTGCAACACCGTCAAGTCGAAAGTGCTAGCCAAGTTTATTTTAGTGGTTTGCTATAAAATTTAAAATGGAAGGGTGGTAACTGATGTTTCTAAATTTAGAATTAATTTAGTGATTGAATTACTTGCAACTAAATTTTAACTTATGCATATTTTTTGATAGGTAGAAAAATACAGTTAGCTAGAATTTGGCATAAAGATGGTAAAATTTAGCTGGAAAATCACACCTTTTTAAGAATTGGTGAAACAATGAAGGGATTTGCATTGAGTGAAAAATCAAAAGGTGACCTTCTCTACCACTATAATTCCCAACCTAATAGCGGGCTTCATTGCCTACAAGTTGAAGTAAATGAGCTTACAAAGAAATATCAAAAGAAAAAAAATGAGTATTAAAGAAATATCAAAAGAGAAAATTCAACTCTTTAGGCTATCCAAATATCTCTACTAGGGCTATGGATTCCTAGTTGATAGTAGAGCTATGTTTGGAAGAATTACATAGATAACCATATCAAGGCTATGGACACTGAATAGTAGCAAGGCTCTATCCAAGGTTGTCTTTGGAGGATTACCAAATTATGTAGTTCAATGTCAACGAACTAGTTTTTTCGCCAAGTTCTAAAGACTGGAATTAATCAAAGCACACACTGATACTTTTTGAAGAAATTTTATAATCTTTATGCTAGAATTCAGGCAAAGGTAAGGAGTTAACATTGGAAAATATGTATAAGTTATAATTTATAGCGGGTGATCTAATCCTAGATTTCTTTTAGATTTGGTTTTATTGGTTGCAAGTTGTGTGGTCTCACAACATGCCCCAAGACTGTAAGGCTTGGGGAACCAAGTGAAAATTAACAATTATGGTAGGTGTTGGTTAGTTGAAAGAGATCACTGAAAGTTAAAGTTAAGAGGAAGTCTTTTGGAGTAATTTGCGATTCAAGTGTATCAAATATTAGGTACCAGGTATTGGAAGGCCAAAGTGGCTAAAATTTTAACGCAAGGTTTGGTAAGTCATTCTGATCCAGAAGTGAAAGCCCGAGAAATGTGAAGGTTCTAGTAATAACCGAGGTCTGGGAGTTAATTTTGGTAAAGGCTGAAATTGTCGAGTACTGAGTACCAGGTATTAATTCATGTTTAAAAGTTAATCATTTGAATTGGCCTAGGAAGTTCAAAATGTCTTGTAACCCGCCTAAAAGGGATAATTACATGAGAATGTATTTTAAAAGTGTGATATTTATGATTTGTTTTAAAATGATGATTTATTAATGATGGTTTTATTCACATGAGATTTTTATGAATGTTTTAAAAAGGGATTAATATATGGAATTTGTATTTGTAGGAAAAATAGATTGTGATGCAGCACATTCCAGGAGTCCATACGAAGGAGGAGCTTGATATATCAAAATACTGAGAAACCTGGTATTATGCATGCGATGAAAGGGGGTACCTAGATCCAAGGAAAGTTACCTCCAAGTTTCTTTTATCTGAATCTAAACCTGAGTGTAGGAACAATTCCACTTGATCATTTTGTATGTATGAAAGTTCCTACATTTTTTTTCTCAAAATCTACCCAGCACCAACTTGATTTCCTGACTATATTTAAAAGATGGAGATCCTAAAAGATTTTAAAGTGCTGAAGAAAGTTGACATATGTTGACTTATTCAGCAATTCTCCTACCAGTTGTCATATTCCACATGCCTTGTTGTGATTCATCCCTTATATTCCCTCTCATGTGATGGTTGAATTTTCCGAGTCTCTTGTTTCTATAAAAGGTCGGGAGATGTTTCATTTTAAGTTAAGTTCAAAATTTGTGGATGTCGAAGAACCAAAACTTTTTCAAGTTTTGTTCTTTTTCTTGTTTTTTGTTCCATTCCAGATTAAAAACTTTTATGTTCCATTAGAAGTTAATCAATATTAGAGCCAATTTGAAAGCTATCTCCTAATATGAAATCTTATGTAGTTGATTTTTTGTTCCTATCAGACAAGACTGTGTGTTGCGTCGTTTAAGGGTGCATACAGACACTATCTGGTGGGAAATAATCCCCCTTATTTTTAAAATCTCACATCATTTTGTGCCTAGCTGTGAAGCAATCTAGTGACGTATGGAATATTTTTCTCTAGTTTGGTTATTTCTTGAGGCATGCATGGATAATACCTGGTGCGTCATTTAAGGGTGCATATAGAAACTAGCTGGTGGCAAATAATCCCCCCTCTTTTGAAAATCTCACATCATTTTGTGCCTAGCTGTGAAGCAATTTGGTGACATATGGAATGGTTTTCTCTGGTTTAGTTATTTCTTGAGGCATGCATGGATAATACCTAAAAGAAATTTTACTTTTTCAGTAATTTGTTATGCTTTATTTTAGAATAGATGTTTAAATTTCAGAAAATGTTTCAAAAAATAAATGAATGTATGGAGTTTTATTGCAAATATTTTGATTCCATGATATTGTTGGATGCTTAAAGCTAAATCTACTTGGATTAATGTAAGTTATTTAAAGTTCATGAAATGTTATTGTAACTTTTTTTATTTCATGAAGTTGTTAAATCACCAAACTAAGATCATCTTTTTCTTGTCTTTATGATTCCTTTGAAAACCTGAGACCTAAAAACTGTTTACCTCTCATGATTAACAACATTATCACAATGAACCCTGATGCAAACCTAGTACAAACAAGACTTGACATAAACGATCCTCGGGATTAAGCTGAGTTGGCCTAAGATTTAGGTTTCCCTAGTGCAATCTTTGAAGTAAAGATAGGTTCATGCAGTGTGTCTATGAGGATTTATATGCATTTTTGTTGTGCGACTAACATTATTGTCAACACTAAGCTTATAATATGATGAAATTTAGTTTGGTATCTCCCTTAAAGGCCATAATTATATATCCATTGTTTATTTTTATCTATAGGTGCATATGTTCCAATCAATATTTTATATCATATTATTAATCCCAACTCTTCTTATTACCATTTATTGTTAGGATAATTAGATATTATTTTAGGAGGGTAAAAGTACAAATTTATGTCATACTTTTATAAAGGAAACAACCAACACTAATCCAACTTTTAAACTTGAATCACTAAAAAATGACATATATGTTTTGAATTTTGAAATGACGTAAACTAATCAAATGTGAAATTTTTTTACTATGTTTTATTTTTATATTTTTTTGAAAATATTAAAAAATTATATAAATATAGTCTTTTATAAATTTACACTATAATTTAGTTGTTGATAAAATGTTGAAAAATGAAAGTACATGAGACGTTGATCTTTATATACTATTTTTTTTCTTTCAAATAGTGTGTGTGTATTTATAACTTGAAACTTTAGTGCATGGATATATATTTTTAATTTTGATAAATACATATTTTTAAATAAATATTAAAATGTGTGTGTATAAAAATAGAGTTGTTTCCATTTGAAATCAATGTAGCATTGTAAATTGTCACCCCTAAAAATTTTACACTACTTGGACACCCTATTTTTCCTACAATATTAATTATATTCATAATTTATTCATTTCGAGGTCATATTGAAAAAATAAATTAAAATTCTAGACAAATTTGAGTAAAAAGTACCTCATCTAGGGTGTGGGTACTCATGAATTTAAAGGTGACCCATTTTAAATTTGAATTTCGATGTCGATCTTTGGAGTACTAAAAATATCCTAGGTTGGACTATAATTCAAACAATCAATTGGGATGCATAGTTAAACAAGTTTTATTCTCAATTTAACATTAGAGAGAAGAAGGAGATGTTGAAGTTGGGTATGTGCAGGATCATCATGGAAAAAATAGGCCCTTAAGTGGCAAAAAATTCAGAAAAATCAGAGTTAGGCAACTTGACATAAAAATTTGAGTAAGTTATCTATATTATTTCAAAAATATGTAAGAATAGAATCTGTAGAAAATTGGATGTAGTTTCTAAACTACTAGGTTTTTTTTCTTTTTTTAAAGAATCTATTTGGTGAAAATTTGAAATTTCAATGTAGTAGTATTTAAATTTCAGGGAAAAAATAAGAAGTAGGTGTATGTCTGACCACCTGAACCACAATAAAATAATAATAATTTTTTATAATATTTTAGATATAAGTAGAGGACTCAAGTCCCAATGTGATGCATATTTTTTTCTATTTTTTCTCTAAGTAAATAATTAATTATGAATTTTTTATTACAAATTTTATAAAATATAAAAAACCTGTATGTTTAACCACCTTAACTTGGTCAAAACTTCATGAAATTCATTTTTTTCTTTTTTTAATCCTATAGTATGTGAAGCATAAAATGTGACGCATGTTTTGGATTCAAAAATGTGATATCATTTGAAAGCTATAGATGTTTTTCAATCAGTCATAATTTGAATAGAAAATGAATAATAATTATTAATTAAATTCAAAGTAAAGCATAATTTATATTGGTGGAAAGTTGAGAATAGCCTTTAAAAACCCTTTTCATTTCATTAATTTTGGGTAAAAAAAAGTCGTCAGCCACATACCCATCATATTGCCACTTTTTGGCCCATCATGATCCTGCACATACCCAATTGTGAAAGCCAACCTCACAGACCCCGAAGATTGCCTGCATGCAAATAACCTATCATAGAAAGAAGACATTCGAGACAAAAGGAAAAGGTGCTCTGAAAGGTGAAAATGTATTAATCAAAGAGGGATAAAATATAATGATCAATCCTTATAAAAGGAGATTGTGTAACCCTAAAGAAACCCTAATAGGTAGACATTTAATAATTAATATAATTATTAAATGTCACAATATACAAACTAAAGTGAAATCTTAAGAGGAATAAAGGTAAATTAATCAACATAATTAAGTTAAAACCTTTACTCTAACACCCCCCCTTAAGATGAGCAAGAGTGCAGCTACAAACATGTGCAAGAAAGCAAAGGTAACTACAATGCATGAAAGCAAACAAGGGTCCTAGAAACTAGGCCTGATTAGGTACCTGAATACAACCAAATCTCTGTAAAGTGGAGAAAGGGAGAAAACCTCATGGGAAAAAAACTCCCCCCCAAAAGAGAGAAAAGAATGAAATGCACTAATGAAAGAAGGATAGGAGGTGCATTACATGATACCACCCATAGACAGCTTCTATCATATAAGTAAATATACAATGGTCTCCATAGGAGAGATATAAAGAGACAAGAAGGGCCCCCCACAATAAAGAAACTCCTGTCACAATGGTAGATTACTGATGTAGAATCCAAAAGGAGATTCTTAAGCGGCAGATAATATTCCTCCCCTTGGGAAGAAATGAATCCAAAGGATGATGTCAAAGAAACCCTATGAAGAGTGATGAACCAATCTGTCTCAAGATGTGTGCCATGATAGGATGTTGAAGAATCTCTCTATATGAACTGAAACAAATGATGCAAAATCCAAACTGATGTGGAGAATCCTGAAATGCAACCTCTGAATGCACAGATAATGGTGGGTGTACAGTGATAACCTGATTGTCAAGGTAGAGGAGATGAATGTCCTCAAAATAATCCTCAAGATCTGCAGTGTGAGACTCAACAAACAAGAATGTGTCTGCAAGATAAGAATCCCATGATGTAGCAGTTAATGAATGACCAAGATGGTCATGAAGTTGAACTGAATCCATAGGGGCCAATATGGTGATACTGATGTCATCAATAACAATGGATGATACATGTATGATCTCAGTCTGAAGAGTAGGAACTGTGAGACAAGCCTTTGATCCATCGAAACATGTAAGGGTGTCTAAATACTCAAGCTCCTCTAAAGTATCATGATCAAAGGGTGTATTATCTCTCCAAGCAATGGGTAAGAGAAAATCTAAAGCAGGATCCTCTAGGAATGAAGAGAGATTGGGGTCTTTATAGATCTCTTAAAGATGTGTCCAAAGTGGGTGAGGACAATCAATGTCCGATATACCCCACACAGTGTCATCATCAACACTAGACAATATAAGTCCTACTATGTGATCTCTAATGATATCCCAAGCTAGTTTTCCCTCTAAAGTGGCTAGTTCAGGTATGAGATCATACAAATAAAGAAAAATATTAAGCCACCTACAATGTGTAAGTATGCCCTTTTCCCATGACTCATAATTATCCCGTTCCAGAATTACAACTGAAGGGTGAGTAGAAAAACCCATGATAAATCTTCAAATTAAAAAATCTGAGAAAACTAACCTTACAGCATGTAGATCAAATGAAATAGAGCCCAATGAAGAAAAGAGGAGGTTACCAAGTGCCAAAACATCCAAGTAATTAAGCAAAATGTGAAAACACAAAACACTGAATAAAATATAATTGGGGAAGAATCTGAGAAAATAAGTCTGATCATTGTGCAGAGCACTAAACCAAATTTTTGATGCCTATTTGTTTGCACAAAACTGAGCTCAGACGCAAAAGTTACACCCCCCAGAGTGTAGAAACCATCATCTAACTTTGACTGAGGAATAAAGCATTAAAACAGAAAAATTAGGTAACCACACCTACATCACTGGAATGGCATTGGAATCAGCTTTCCAACAATATCTCATTTTCAAAAAATAGAGACCGTATGCCCATTTTATACCTGATTTAGTGAAAGTAGCTGAAAAAAAAAATAACCCCTCCAATAGCACCTAGAGCTAAAAAAATTCGGCCCCTGGTCCTCTCAGCAATTAGGGAGCTAGGGTCTGAGGCTTGGCAGTGGATCCCCTAGTTCCTAATAGAACCACAGTGAGGGCTAAACCTAGCGGCGGGGCTGGGTGCAGGCGCCTAGGTGCCAATATGACTAGAGGTTGGGCGAAGGGGGCTGAGACCTTAGTGGTGGAAGGGAGCCAGTAGACCTGTGGTGGCGTCACTTCCCAAAGTGGCTGGTGGGTGGAGTAAGGGTGGGCGTCAGGTGGCGGGTGGGTGGCAGCCACCTTTTATACTGGTTGCACAAGAAAATAATAAAAAACATTGGGTTTTTTGTAATTTTTTTTTTTTAATTTCACCTTGAAATTTGTGCCCTAAGGCCATACGGCCTTGGGGCAAAAACATTTTTCCTTTTCGGTCGATTGTGGCTAAATTGGGAAAATTTTATATGAAAACAGGGGTTTTTGGATGCTACGGACTCAATGGCGAGTTCTGTTTTGTCCAAAAATGCCCAAAACATTAGGTGACCCCCAGATCCACAAGAAAAATTGCCTTTATGAAACCCTTGCATAGAAGAAACCTTTGTAAGCTGAAATCTTCAAAAAAAAAGAGCAGGTAGTTGCAGATCTGGAGCTCTGATACCATGTTGAAGTTGTGAAAGCCAACCTCACAAACCCCAAAGATCACCTGCATGCAAATAACCTGTCACAGAAAGAAGATATTCTAGATAAAAGGAAAAGGTGCTCTAAAAGTTGAAAATGTATTAATCAGAGAGGGATAAAATATAATGATCAATCCTTATAAAAGGAGATTGTGCAACCCTAAAGAACCCTAATAGGTAGACATTCAATAATTAATATAATTATTAAATGTCACAATATGGAAACTAAAGTGAAATCTTAAGAGAGGAATAAAGGTAACTTAATTAACATAATTAAGTTAAAACATTTACTCTAACAGGAGATGATTATGGATAAGTATCTATTATGATCAAATTATGAAGATGTATTGAGTTATGCTCTACATGCTAGCTACATCAATCTATTGTTTTTTTTGGACTAACCTTTTAAAAAATTGTATATCAAGAAATTCAAGCATCCATCAATCAACTTTTGTGGAAGATCATGGTGTGGACATCACTTGACAAGGATTTCATACAAAGGTAGTATTACTATTTATCATTTGATTTCAGTCAATTATTATTATTTGGCCTCTATTTGACCTATGGTAAGCCCTCTTAAACATCATCTTTTTTTGTGCATAGACATGGAAACACCAAAGTGGGGTTTGAATTAGCTAATCCCCTATACAACATAACCTTTCTCCATATTTTCATGCACATGTAGGTCAAATCCAAATTTTTCATCAATAGGAAGTTATAGGAAGCATAGTGTAGATTGTAACATAACATCTAAGATTTACAAATCTTGAAAAGGCAACATTTCTAGTCTAGGGCACCCATGCTCCTATACCTATAATTTAGGCTCATATTTTAGTCATAGGTCCTTTATGTCACCATTTTTTAGATATGTGTTTGTTCTGTTAGTTTCCATTTTTGTTTGTGATAAATTATATTTTTGGATCTAGGGTTTATGTCATTTAGGCTTATTAAAACACATATCAAAATTCTCCTCCTTGTAGCTCAAAATGACCAAACCCTAGGATATTGGCTCTACATTATGGCAATAAGCTAATCATTAACCCTATTTGATTTTTTGTTCAAATTTGAAGTCAAAGAAAAAGAAGTTGATCCTAGTTAATATACTTATTAGATCTAGGATTCATTTTCCTACTTTACATTTTGATGAACCCAACATATCCTACACTTACATTTTAATATTTTCAATATAAATTCTAAAAATTTATCAAAAACCTAGGTTATTCGAAGGTCTTGTTGTAGATTTGTATTTGTTTCATTCTCAAAGATTAAACATTTGCATTCTTTTTTCATTAAGCATAAAAGACCTCGGTGAATTCATTTTAGAACAAAATTGCAAAATATTTGGCTTTAATGTCATTATTATAGATCTAATTTTCCTTATTTAGGGCTTAGATATGAGTTACTTCATTTCAATTTGTAAATGTTATATGTTTTCTTTGGGAAAATATATCATTTAGAATATTTTATTCATTGTCAAAACATAACTTTAAACACACTTGTCTATATTTTCATTATTATATTAGTTTTATCAACACCTCACACCTTTCGAGTACTTATTTGTGTAGCTAATTTCATCCATAATCTCCTTTGAATGCTTAAATTCCATAATTCATGCTTGCATGTGTCATCAAACTAGGGCATATTAATTTTTTGAACTCTACCAGTTCTCAAACCTGGGTTTTCACATAATCATACTTTCAAACTATTACACGTTTGTTCCTATTCTAAAAGTTATCAAAAAAATTATTTGTAGTCTAGGGAACCCATGCCCCTAACCAATCATTTTAGCATCAATTTATTTGTGTGAAGCCCTATCTATGATCTTTGTTCAAATCTTATTCTTTTTTTTGGTAGTTTTTCCTAAAAGTTCTAGATTCTATTTCTTTGGTCCTAATTTGTCTAGTTCATTGCATTTTCATAAAAAATATATATTTTTTCAAAGGTGATCAAAATTTTACCAACTTTCTTGGTTCTCCCTTGGAGATAGCATCCAAATAGAATTTTGTGCCTAAACACATATCTTGTAAGATATTTCCCTTTACCTCTCTCAAGAGATGTCTTGATCCAATTATTATTATCATTTATCCTCTTTCTCATATTCCAAAATATCAAACTATACATTCCCTCATTATTGTACCTTTATTAAACCAATCTAAATCTCTTCCCCATATCCTAATCTTTGTAAAATAACTCACAGCTAAATAACTTGTAAAAACCAACCTATCATGCAATGTCTCACATATATAACACTAGAAATAATAAACAACCAAAGAAAATGAAAACCTCTATTCCATTTCCTCAAACTATTCTCCCTCCCGCACCTTATCTTCCTCAACATAATGGAAAAGAGTATGATCTTATTGAGAAACTTCATAATACTCCAACCAAGATCTCTCTTTGGGATTTAATTCAAAGCTCACCTACATACCACAAGATGCTCCAAGAGGCTTTTCAAAATATTGATATTCCACCTTATATCAAACCAAATGATGTAGCATCCTTATTTGATTGTATGGAGGAAACAAAGTTGGATATGTCATTCCCTCAACATTAATTACCCTCTCTTGAGATTCAAAATAAAAATAATTCTATCATTACTATTGTCATCATTAATGATAAAATAATTCACTGTACTCCAATCAATAATGGATCAGGTCTTAATGTTTGTAGAATTGATCTTTTAGATAAGATGGGTGTGGATAAAAATATTGTAAAACCTGATAATATTTATATTCATGGCTTTGATAATGTTGGTAGGAAACCATTGGGTACAATGACACTACCCATTAAGGTATGACCTATGATGTTTCCTACCCTTATCCATGTAATGTTGGGTCCTCTTTCATAATCTTCTTTTTGGTAGATTGTGGATTCATGTCATGTAGGGAGTCCCATCTACTCTTCATTGTACAATGAAGTATGAATATAATAAAAAGGAAGTTAAAGAAGATCCCAAAGTTTATTTATATGTTAAATACAAACATAACATTTCTAATTCTCTTATTACTTTGATTCCATCTTCAAGATTTGAAATATCACCTTCCATTGATAAGACACTATGAATGTTTTTTTTGGTGATGATTGGGTTTCATTAGATTTTATACCTACCTTTAGTGGGGAGTATAAAATCTTGGCATCAAAGCCTAAAGAGTTGCAGGTTTCTTCAACACAACCTTGTCATTCCTCATCTAAAAATATAAATCAAAATAAAAATAATTCTTCATCTTCAAGTATAATTTTTGGTGATGATCGGGGATCATTAGATTTTAAACCCTCCTTTATGGAAGTACAAAATCTCACAATCTAAACCTAAAGAGTAATGTGTTTCATTTTCTAAATCTTCCTCTACCTCAACAAATACAAAAACATCATCCTATGATGGTGATGGGGGCACTCTATCTTTCATCTCATGTATGTTGGCAATATCTAATCCTAGCATTTCAACACCTAAAAAGGATTTGTTTTCTTACAAAAGAATCATTTCTTCTCAAAATAATTTAGGAAAAAAATATCCTACTCCATCTAATATGGAAAATAATTATGGTCTTTGATCTAAAATTCTTTCTAAAACTATATATAATGAAAACATGAAACAAGGAGGGAGGGATCATATGAAGTCTACACCATACTTTGTTGAAAGGGGTTTATATTTCCAACCTTCTCCTTCATTCACATCACATACTCCATAATCAACTATATGTGTAACTTCTTGTGGTAAGCGAGCAAGATTTTATTCACAAGAGAAAGGATTGTCTCTTACTACTTATTCTTTATCTGGGCAAGAGCATGCCTTTTCAAGGATTATCAAAGCCCACTTGATTACTCTTCCTCCTCCAACCTATAAGAAATTTTATAATCACTCTATTTGTGCATATCATTTAGTACTTGATTGTTCCATCAATGAATTTCAAGCCTTGACCAATAAAATGCAATAACTTCAAGATTGTGGTTCTATCACTCTTTCATGTGTTGATGCACCCATTGTATTCTAAAAGATAATCTCTTATGGTGTTTCTCCTTACTATGTGGAATTTGTAGCTCCATGTGTTTTCTCATTATCATTCATGGTGTTACAATCTTATGTACAACCATATTTCATCTATGGTAGAAACAAGACAATCTCTAGCATGGTTGTCTTTTCCTTTACACTTGGGGGGCAAGGATAACTAGTTTTAGAGGTTTGTTTCCCTCTTTCCCATTCTTTTCCTTAAAATATTAGTATAAAAAGTATGACGATATTTTAAGGGGTTTCATATCATCCTATCCATTTTTATTGGTGTCTCAAGTGAGATGTGACTTATTGACATACCCCCTTGGTGGTGGTGGTGTTTATAACACCCCTTGAGGTAGTTATCAATGTGTCCCCTATTACGTTAATCATTTAATCCATCCCTTATGACGTTAAACTTTTATGTGCTCCCTAAAGCGTGGTTTGCATAGGCCTAGCATAACATAGCTTGCTAACCTTGTGAAACCCATCATGTTGCATAGAAACCTAGGATAACACACCTTAATAGCCAATAGATCTATGTAGCTCATATGTGATTTAACATAACACAACTTGTTGGTGTTATGAGAGTACTATAATGTCTAACATTTTTTATGGATGATATTTGATATATGAGACAATTTTTCAAACTAAGGTAAATCCTTACCTTACCAACTCAAAACCTTTTTAGTGTACTAACCTTGTGCTTTATGTTTTATATTATTTTTTCATTATTCCTTGTATTGTGTATATTATGTGTTTACCTTGTGTCTCTTGCATGTTTGCTTCATGTACTTTATGTGTTTTTTCCATGTATCTTGTGTGTTGGATCCATGTATTCCTTGTGTTTTTTTTTCATCTATTCCTTGTATCCATCATGTTTTTCTTTATGTATGATTTTTGTATTTTTTGTGTGTACTCCATGATTGTTCATTGAGTTTTTTATGTATGATTGAATCTTACCTTGGCTTTTGTATGGTATATCTACTTATGTTGTCTTAACATTGTGCATTGATGAGATTTTAAGTTGGGGGCTTATGCATCCATCAACCTGGTGTCATCCTATCAATTCAATGTTTCAATGAGATAATCTATTCCTTTAGTGTGAGTATGAATGTAAGATCATACTCTCACTAAATTCAAGGGACTAAATTTAGAATCGTAAATTGTCCCGCCTAAAAATTCCACATTTTCTAGACACCCTATTTTTCCTATAGCACTAATTATAATAATAATTTACTCATTTCTAGGCCAAATTGAAGAAATAAATTAAAATACTCAACATGGATGACAAATTTGTGTAAAAATTGCCTAGTCTAGGGAGTGGGTGGCCTTGACCTTAAAAAGTGACCTATTTTCAATATAAATTTTGATGTCGATCTAAATGGAGAATTAAAAAGATCCCAGGTCAACCTATAATTGGAAATATAAATTAGGATTCCTATTAAAACATTTTTTATTCATTTGAATATTAGAGAGAAGGAGAACGAGATTATTATAAATAAGGATCTACTATGATCAAATTATGAAGATGTATTGAGCTATCCTCTACGTGATAGGTACAACAATCTAGTGTTTTATAAACTAACCTTATATAGGTCTATCAAGCAATTCATTCATCCATCAATCAACTTTTGTGGTAACTCATGGTGTGGATATCACTTTGAAGAGGATTCCATACCAAGGTAAAATTTCCATTTATCACTTGATTTCAGTCAATTATTGTTATTTGACCTCTGCCCAACCTAGGGTAAGTCATCTTGATTATCATAATTTTTTGTACGTGGAGGTGGAAACGTTAAAATAGGATTTGACTTAAGTAAGCCCCTATATGACACAAAATTTCCCTCTCTTTTCATGTTTCCATGCCAAATGTGAAGGTTTCATTAGTAGGAAACTACAAGAAACATAGTGTAGACTATAACACAACATCTAAGATTTACAAATCCCAAAAAGGAAACCTTTCTAGTTTAGGGCATCCGCACCTCTATCCTTGCAATTTAGGCTTAGATTTTAATCACAAGTTCCTATCTCTTACCATTTTTCAGATTTGTATTTGTTCTATAAATTTCCTTTTTTTGTTGTGCTATAAATTATATTTTTAGATCTAGGTTTTATGTCAATTATGGTGCAGGTGCACCCAAGCACTTGAAGATTTAAAATATTGGACAATATTTCAAGTAGTGATGTTACGGTCTTTTGCATTAGATAAGGGATATTTACACTAAATAAGGTCTATTAAGACCATTTTCTATGTAAATGGGGGGATTTTTGAGTCTTTGGTGTCAAGTTAGTAAAAGTTGCAAAAAAAATTGTAAATGTTGTCAAAAGCAAGAATTGCAAAAAATGCAACTTTCAAGAATATCAAGGGCCTAGGAATTTGAAAAGTAGTTATAGGAGTTGGGTGGTTAAAGTTTGAATAGAAAAAGTATAAAAGGCCTCCAAAAGGGATCGAACAAGGCTGTTGAAGATTGTATTGAAGATTCAAATCAGATACAACATTTATTTTGTACTAATTCTTTGTATTTCTGAACTTTCTAAAGGTTGTGCGGTCCCGTACTAGTTATAATTGCTCTAAAATTCATTGGGACTGGTATTAGAATGTATTAGCTTTCATTTATGTCCAATTTGAGAATCTATCATTAAGTTTGATGTGAGAACTCTTCAATTTTCTATATTTGCATGTAATAGGCCAGTGAGGGCTCTGTTTGAGGTTTAAATAATGATATGAGTCATTCCACCTACTGTCATGCCCTGTAACTTGGTAGAATGACTTTTCTTATGATAGAATAGGTGTCCACATGGTCCTAAAGGTAGAGGAAGTGATTTATTTTAAATTGGGTGATGCCCTAGGGAAAAACAAGGTGTTTTCCATGTGAAAAAGAGGTGTTGAGATAGGGTTTTGATAAAATTTTGAAGGAATAGTATATGTGATGGAGTTTTGAGTTTTTGCAGGGTATATAGAAGGTGTTAGATGCATTGGTTGAGTCAGGAAATCTTGAGTGATAGGAGATTCAATAAACCCTAGGTTATTTTCATGGAAATTAAGGGTTTCATGGATCAGCATCATAAAGGTCATGAATTTGAGAAATAAATATGGAATCTGTTGTTTTGGAACACAATTAGAGTCTTTCAATAGATTTTGGGTGTTGGGAAATTTTTAGGAGGTATGTCCTTTGTAAAAGAGGGCTAATTGGTGGTTTTAGGATAAGGGCAATCTAAAGATTCTCAATATTGCTTCAAAGAAACCTCTTGAATCCTTTTGGTATGTTGTGTGGGGATCTGTGGTAAGCATTTTTTGGTGCTTGGTTGGCCTTTGTATGGCCTTCTCTAAAAGATATCTCCAAGAGTGGGTTTTGAGGGCTACAAGCCTCTAGGTGTGTGTTCAGGGAAAGTTGAGTGTTTTGTATTCAAGGGATAGGTTTCTTCGATTGAGTCTAATAATTTTGTGTTGATTGAGGGGTATCCACCACCTAGGTTGCTACCAGGTGGTATCAGAGCTCAATTAGTAGGTCTTTTGCAAGTGATTGGTTAAATTTTGTAAGTTGGAAGGTGAAAAGATAGATTTGTGAAGATTCCTCCTAAGAATGTTGGTGTTGCTAGATAGTTGCAGTAACTAAAGGAGAAACATTCCAAGCTTTTGGAGTCACAAAATGTTGTGTTGGAAAGGCTTGCTACCTTGAAAACAAAGAAGAAAAGAGATGAACCTGAGAGTGAATTAGATGAAGAGGAAGATGAAGAGTATGAAGATGTGGATGAGGAGTTAGACCCTAAAGATCAGAGGATGGAAAAGTTGCTCAAGGCAGTCAAAGGTGATTCACATATGGTAAAGGTTTATCTACCTATGTATGGTGGAAATTTGAATGAAGAAGAGTTTCTTGATTGGATTGCAGCCATGGACAACCACTTTGAGAGTGAAGACATTTCAGATGAGCAGAAGGTGAAGATGGTAAAGACTAAACTCAAAGGTCATGCTCTTCTATGGTAGGACTATGAGAAAATAGAAAGGAGAAAGCAAGGTAAATCAAGGATAGTTTCTTGGGAAAAGATGGTAGCAAAACTTAAAGGTAAATTTCTCCCCAAAGATTATGAAGTTCAATTGTATAGGAAATTACAAGGCTTGAAGCAAAAGGATTTAGATGTTAAGACCTATACTAGTGAATTTTATAAACTAAGTATAAGGTCAAGAAGGAATGAAGATGAAGTTGAAAAAGTGGCTAGATATATAGGTGGCCTTAGATTCAATATACAAGATGAATTGGTTGTTGGTAACCCAAAGACTGTTGAAGAGTATTTCTATTGGATATTGGTGTGGAGGAAAAGATCAAGAGAAGGTAAGATAAATCTATTAGAGGCATAGGTAATAATATAAGAGGGAGAGGATCAATCCCTACAACAAAGCATCTAAGTGAGGAACAATAAGAAGCAAATAAAGGTAAGGAACA
The DNA here is from genome assembly GCA_007258455.2 of Sequoia sempervirens. Taxonomy (NCBI): domain Eukaryota; kingdom Viridiplantae; phylum Streptophyta; class Pinopsida; order Cupressales; family Cupressaceae; genus Sequoia; species Sequoia sempervirens. The sequence goes on from VDFB02377953.1 coordinate 68,398, forward strand.
AGGTGCAGATGCAAGAGGGGGTTTTAGGGGCTCTAGAGGTAGATCTAATGGTGGTAGAAATTCAATTTTTTTTGCAGGGAGATGCTATAATTGCAATGAATTTGGTCATCCTTCTTGGAAATTCCCTGAAGAGTTTGGTACTTCATCTAGTGGAGGTGAAAAGAGGACTGAAAGGAGGAATCAAATAATACAAGAAGAGGAGTGTGAGAGTACTAATTCTGTAAATTATCATGTTGCTCCTAAAATAGGTGAAGCTTTGATGATGAGGAAGACCATACTTAAGGAAGAAAAGGAGATGAAGCCATTGCAAAGAAAGAATATCTTCAAGACCACAAGTAAGTGTAAGAATTTAAGGTATGCAAAATTTTTATTGATTTAGGCTCTACTAAGAATATAGTGTCAAGTGAGATGGTTAATAAACTGAATTTGCAAAGGTTCCCTCATGAATTGCCTTATAAGGTGTCTTGGTTGAGTAATGGGTAGTCACTTTTGGTCAATGAACAAGCTATTGTTTAATTTCAAATTGGTGGTTATAAATATAAGGTAGTGTGTGATATTTTTCCCATGGATTATTGCCACTTACTCCTATGTAGGCCTTGGCAGTTTGACAGGCATGCATTGTATGATGGGAGAGAAAATATATATATTATAGAGAAAGATGGATGCACATTTACTTTGACTCCACTTGTGGAAGAATACAAAGGTAAGGATAAGGTAATAATGTGTGGGAAGAAATAACTTGTAAAGGTTGTGAAGGAAGACACAAAGGTGGGTACTACATTTAGTTTGAAGTCTGAAGAAGCTATGACAATAGGTGTAAAGGTAAATGCAGGATTGAAGGAGGAATTGACAGCGAATTGGTATGAAAATTTTATGGTAGGGACCATTGTGTGTCATTTAGTTGAAGGTAATTCTATAAAGTGTGTGGAATCTACAAGTATAGTGGGTGATAGATCTGATAGTATAGTGGTACATGGTGCTGACAAGACAGGAAGTCTGATGATAGTGGTAAAGGGATGGAGTGGACAAAGAGTTGAGGGAAGATGTAAACATGGGGATGAGTTAAAGGGAAAGAAAATGCAAGGAAGTATTGACAAGTGTTTTTTTTTAGGTATAAATGAAGGTATACAATCATGTTTTGTTCAAGAGATTGGTAGAAGACCATCATCAAGTCTGAGTGCAAAAGTGGAACCATATCCAAGTGCAAGCAAGGACAAAGATGCAGGGTATAGAGGAAGATCTTAGTATTTGAACCAAGGAAGGAGATTTGTAGATCAGAGAGTGTGTGGAGCTAAGATGAAGCATGGAACAAGGCATAACTCATGGGACATGAGTTCTTTTTCAGTGAGGTTGTATGGTGCAGGTGCACCCAAGCACTTGAAGATTTCAAATATTGGACAATATGTCTTGAGTAGTGATGTTAGGGTATTTTTGCATTAGATAAGGGCTATTTACACTAAATAAGGTCTATTGAGACCATTTTCTATGTAATTGGGGGGGTTTTGAGTCTTTGGTGTCAAGTTAGTAAAACTTGTAAAAAAAATTGTAAATGTTGTCAAAAGCAAGAATTGCAAAAAGTACAACTTTCAAGAATATGAAGTGTCTAGGAATTTGGAAAGTAGTTATAGGAGTTGGGTGGCTATAATTTGAATAAAAAAAGTATAAAAGACCTCCAAAAGGGCTTGAACAAGGTTGTTGAGGATTGTTCGAGCCCTCTTATTTTTTGTTAAATCTCTACATTTCTAAACTTTCTAAACATTGTACGGTCACATACTTGTTATAATTTCTCTGAAATTCATTGGTACTTGTAGTAGCATGCATTAGCTTTCATTTTTGTCCAATTTGAGAGTCTATCATTAATTTTGGTGTGGTAACTCTTCAATTTTTTGTATCTACCTATAATAGGCTAGTGAGGGCTCTGTTTGAGGTTTAAATAATGAACTGAGTCATTCCACCAACTGCCATGCCATGTAACTTGGTGGAATGACTTTTCTTATGATAGAATAGGTGTCCAAATGGTCCTAAAGGTAGAGGAAGTGAGTTGTTTGAAATTTGGTGATGCCCTAGGGCAAACAAAGGTGTTTTCCATGTGAAAAAGAGGTGTTGAGATAGGGTTTTGATAAAATGTTGAAGGAACAGTATATCTAATGGATTTTGAGTTTTTCCAAGGTATATAGAAGGTATTGGATGCATTGGTTGAGTCAGGAAAGACCGAGTGATAGGAGATTGAGTAAACCCTAGGTTATTTCCATGGAAATTAAGGGTTTCATGGATCAACGTCATAAAGGTCATGAATCTAAGAAATAAAGATGGAATCTGTTGTTTTGGAACATAATTAGAATCTTTCAATATATTTTGGGTGTTGGGAAAGGATTTAGGAGGTATCTCCTTTGTAAAAGAGGGCTAATTGGTGGTTTTAGGACAAGAGCAGTCTAGAGATTCTCAATATTGCTTCAAAGAAACCTCTTGAATCCTTTTGGTATGTTGTGTGGGGATCTGTGGTAAGTCTTTGTTAGTGCTTGGTTGGCCTCTATATGGAATTCTCTAAAAGATATCTCCAAGAGTGGGTTTTGAGGGCTATAGCCTCTAGGTGTGTTCAGGGAAAGTTGAGAGTTTTGTATTTAAGGGGTAGGTTTCTTTGATTGAGTCTTGTCATTTCATGTTGATTGAGGGGTATCCACCACCTAGATTGCTACCAGGTGGTATCAGAGCTCAGTTAGTAGGTATTTTGGAAGTGATTGGTTGAATTTTGTAGGTTGGAAGGTGAAAAGATAGATTTGTGAAGATGCCTCCTAAGAATGTTGGTGCTACTAGAGAGTTGCAGGAACTAAAGGAGAAACATGCCAAGCTTTTGGAGTCACACAATGTTGTGTTGGAAAGGCTTACTGCCTTGGAAACAAACAAGAAATGAGATGAACCTGAGAGTGAATCAAAAGAAGAGGAAGATGAAGAGTATGAAGGTGTGGATGAGGATTTAGACCCTTAAGATCAGAGGATGGAAAAGTTTCTTAAGGAAGTCAAAGGTAATTCACATAAGGTAAAGGTTGATCTACCTATGTATGGTGGAAATTTGAATGAAGAAGAGTTTCTTGATTGGATTGCAACCATAGATAACAACTTTGAGAGTGAAGAGATTTCAGATGAGAAAAAGGTGAAGGTGGAAAAGACTAAACTCAAAGGTCATGCTCTTCTATGGTGGAACTATGGGAAAACAAAAAGGAGAAAGCAAGGTAAATCAAGGATAGTTTCTTGGGACAAGATGGTAGCAAAACTTAAAGGTAAATTTCTCCCCAAAGATTATGAAGTTCAATTGTATAGGAAATTACAAGGCTTGAAGCAAAAGGATTTAGATGTTAAGACCTATACTAGTGAATTTTATAAACTAAGTATAAGGTCAAGAAGGAATGAAGATGAAGTTGAAAAAGTGGCTAGATATATAGGTGGCCTTAGATTCAATATACAATATGAATTGGTTGTTGCTAACCCAAAGATTGTTGAAGAGTGTTTTCAATTGGCTATTAGGGTGGAGGAAAACATCAAAAGAAGGAAAAAGAAATCTCTTAGAGGAAGAGGTAATAACACAAGAGGGAGAGGATCAATCCCTACAACAAAGCAGCCAAGTGAGGAACAAGAAGAAGAAAATAAAGGTAAGGAACAAGGTGTGGAAGCAAGAGGAGGTTTTAGGGGCTCTAGAGGTAGATTTAATGGTGGCAGAAATTCAAATGTTTTTGCAGGGAGATGTTATAACTACAATGAATATGGCCATCCTTCTTGGAAATTCCCCAAAAATTTTGGTACTTCATCTAGTGGAGGTGAAAAGAGGACTAAAATGGGGGATCAAATAATACAAGAAGAGTAGTGTGAGAGTAATAATTCTATAAGTTATCATGCTGCTCTTGAAACAGGTGAAGCTTTGATGATGAGGAAGACCATACTTAAGGCAGCAAAGGAGATGGATCCATTGCAATGAAATAAGCTATTCAATACCACATTTAAGTGTAAGAATAGGGTATGCAAAATTTCTATTGATTTAGGCTCTCCTGAGACTATGCTGTCAAGTGAGATGGTTAATAAATTGAATTTGCAAAGTGTCTCTCATGAATTTCCTTGTGAGGTGTCTTGGTTGAGTAATGGGTAGTCACTTTTGGTCGATGAACAAGTTGTTTTAGAATTTCAAATTGGTGGTTATAAAGATAAGGTAGTGTGTGATATTTTTCCCATGGATCATTGCCACTTACTCCTAGGTAGGCCTTGGCAATTTGACAAGAATGCATTGTATGATGGGAGAGAAAATGCACAGACTATAGAGAAAGATAGATGCACATTCACTTTGACTCCACTTGTGGAAGAAGACAAAGGTAAGGCTAAGGTATTCATGTGTGGGAAGAAATAAATTGTAAAGGTTGTGAAGGAAGAAACATAGGTGGGTACTATAGTCAGTTTGAAGTCTGAAGAAGCTCTGATAGCGGGTGTAAAGGTAAATACAAGGTTGAAGGAGGAATTGAAAGTGAATTGGTATGATAATGTTATGTTAGGGACCATTTTGTTTCCTTTGGTTGAAGGTAAGGCTCTAAAGCTTGTGGAATCTACAAGTATAGTGGGTGATAGATCTGATAGTACAATGGTACATGGTGTTGACAAGATAGGAAGTCTAATAACAGTGGTAAAGGGACATAGTGGACAAAGAGTTGAGGGAAAATGTAAGCATGGGGATGAGTTAAAGGTAAATACAGTGCAAGGAACTATTGATAATTTTTTGATTGCAGGTATAAATGAAGTTATACAATCAAGTTTTTTTTAAGAGACTAGTAGAATACTATCATCAGGTTTGATTACAAAAGTGGAACCATATCCAAGTTCAAGCAAGGACAAAGATAAAGGGTATAGTGGGAGATCTCAGTATTTGAACTAAGGAAGGAGATTTTTAGATTAGAGAGTGTGTGGAGATTAGATGAAACATGGAACAAGGCATAACTCATGGGACATGAGTTCTTTTTTAGTGGGCTTGCATGGTGTAGGTGCACCCAAGCACTTGAAGATTTCAAATATTGGACAATATGTCAAGTAGTGATGTTAGGGTCTTTTTGCATTAGATAAGGGCTATTTACACTAAATAAGGTCTATTGAGACCATTTTCTATGTAATTTAGGGGGTTTTTGAGTCTTTGGTGTCAAGTTAGTAAAAGTTGCAAAAAAAATTGTAAATGTTGTCAAAAGCAAGAATTGCAAAAAATGCAACTTTCAAGAATATGAAGGGTCTAGGAATCTAAAAAGTAGTGATGGGTGTTGGGTGGTTATAGTTTGAATAGAACAAGTATAAAATGCCTCCAAAAGGGCTCAAACAAGGTTTTTGAAGATTGTATTGAAGATTCAAATAAGATATAATGTTTATTTTCTACTAATTCTCTACATTTCTAAACTTTCTAAAGGTTGTACGGTCCCATACTGGTTATAATTGCTTTGAAATTCATTGGGACTTGTAGTAACATGTATTATCTTTCATTTTGTCCAATTTGAGAGTCTATTATTATGTTTGGTGTTTGAAATATTCAATTTTATGTATATGTCTGTAATAGGCCAGTGAGGGCTCTGCTTGAGGTTTAAATAATGAACTGAGTCTTTCCACCTAATTTCATTCCCTATAACTCAATGGAATGATTTTTCTTATGATAGAATAGGTGTCCACACGGTCTTGAAGGTAGAGGAAGTGAGTTATTTGAAATTGGGTGACACCCTAGGGAAAAACAAGGTTTTTTCCATGTGAAAAAGAGGTGTTGAGATAGGGTTTTGATAAAATGTTGAAGGAACAGTATATGTGATGGATTTTTTAGTTTTTGCAGGGTATATAGAAGGTTTTAGATGCATTGGTTGAGTCAGGAAAGCTCAAGTGATGGGAGATTCAGTAAACTATAGGTTATTTGCATGGAAATTGAGGGTTTCATGGATCAACATCATAAATGTCATGAATCTATGAAATAAATATGGAATCTATTGTTTTGGAACACAATTAGAGTCTATCAATACAGTTTGGTTTTTGGGAAAGTGTTTATGAGGTATCTCCTTTGTAAAAGAGAGCTAATTGGTGGTTTTAGGACAAGGGCAGTCTAGAGATTCTCAATATTGCTTCAAAGAAACCTCTTAAATCCTTTTGGTATGTTTTGTGGGGATCTATGGTAAGTATTTGTTGGTGCTTTGTTGGCCTTTGTATGGACTTCTCTAAAAGATATCTCCAAGAGTGGGTTTTGAGGGCTAGAAGCCTCTAGGTGTGTGTTCAGGGAAAGTTGAGTGTTTTGTGCTCAAGGGGTAGGTTTCTTTGATTGAGTCTAATAATTTTGCGTTGATTGAGGGGTATCCACCACCTAGGTTGTGACCATATTAGGATTTTAAAATACATATCAAAATTCTCCTCCTTGCAACTCAAAATGACCAATCCTAGAGGATTGGCTATCTAGTGTTATAGTAGTCCAATCATCAACCGTATTTGGTTTTGTTTTCAAATGTGAAGTCAAAGAAAAAGAAGTTGATCCTAGTTAATCTACTTGTTGAATCTAGGACCTCTTTTTCTACTCTACAATCAACTTTCATATTAACTATTTAAAGCATCATAAAAAATTTCCCTTGACAATTTCACACTAGATTTAGCTCCCCCCTATGTGTCTAGACCTAATTGTGCTATTAAATTTCTCATTTATGGTCATCTTCAAAAAAATAGAATTAAATTAGGAATCATTATTTAATATTTATTTAATGACACTTAAAGGCCCAAAATATATCTATACTATGGCACTAGCACCCTTGTGCAGCCTATTTTGGACCCAATTTAAATATTTCATTATCATAGTTTTAACATTTAAAATTCTAATTTCATTGGCTGGCTATTGCTAATTAATTTTGTAAGAAATAGAGAAATGCATATAAATACATATTTTTCACCATTTGAAATAACAAGCAATTTTTAAATTACAATTGAGCATCCTAAAAGCGGTCAAGGAAAATTAAATGGCGTAATTAGTAGCATTTTTACAACAATTCCATCAATCAAGTAAATATTTGTAATATATTAGGAAGAAGGAAGCAATTATGAACAAGGAGCTATTTTGATCAATCATGTCATTTTTATGAAGATTTATGAGATATCCTTTATATGCTATCTACAACAATCTATTATTTTTTGTGAGCTAACCTCTTGCATATCTATCAAGCAATCAAGGCATCCTTTAATCAACATTTGTGTAAACTTGTGGCATGGCATTACTACATCAATGATTTTATACCAAGATAACATTTTCATTTACCATTTTATTTTAGTCAATTATTGTTGTTGTTCGGCCTCTACCTAGCCTAGGGCATGATTGATTAATAGCTAATTTTCTCTTGTTTAGTTCATATCTTTCAAACATTTTAAGCTACTTATTTCATATACATTTACGAACCTATATACCTTTTTATATCCTTCATGCAACCTAAACCAGATTTTGATGTATGGAAATATGATTATGATATGTTGGTAATTGCATGGTTAAATGTGTGAATGTGTATAGAATGTAGTATGAATCTATGTTTAATTTATGGTTATTATTAGTGTGTATATGTTAGATGAAGTAAATCCTTGCAGCCCAACAGTTAGAGCGATCATATTGTAATCCCCGACAACTAGGAAGCTCAGCCTGTAGCCAAAGTATCATGAGTAGTAGGGGAGAGTCTAGATTGATGAACGTGCAATAGTTCCAGAATAAATGAGGGTGATCATTGAAGAGGTCAGATTGTGAGTCACCTAGACAATAAGTAAACACAATAGAGAAAGAGGGATTCAATACCATTTGGATCACATGACAGTTTGACTATGTCTCTTTCAAAACCATTTGAGCAAGAGTCTTATTTCTACTTCTCTTCTATTGTTATTTTTAATTAAATTTTATGTTGCAAAGACTTGTTCACCTCCTATTCATTATGAGAGTGGACACTAGCATTTAGTTTTATGTTTTAGTTTTTATTTTGAATCCTTATACAAATAAATCCCGTCCCATTCCTATATTTAGGGATCGATGGTTGAGGAGTAAATCTAGTTGAAAATACAGTTAGAATTATAGTTGAATTCTATTCTCAATTTATATGATTTAACAAGGTAATTGTTAAGTTTACTATTGCAATGAATATGAATTTTTGAATAAGAAATCTATTGGAGGTTTCTGCTATATCATGTGTTTAGTTTTTAATGAATAAATATGTTTTCATTATACTGCTATGATTAGTTGATTTAGTAGCTCATATTTGGTTTATCTCATCAAAACAATAGCTTGAGCAAGGGCCACTTAAGGTACTATCCACCCACTTCAATTTCTATTGTTATAATAGATGTTTCATGTTGTATTAATTTTATAATAGATTCATGATTGTATGCATGTTGTAACATTACTTTGAGTCAAGCCCCAAGGTAGTTAGTTGGTTGAGTTGTGAAGATTCAATAGTTAGTGGTATGTTTTATCATAGAGCTCAATTTAGTATTTAACTGGTTATAGTACTAAGCTGAGAGTACCCATAGCATAGGTCTCAAATTAAGATAATTACTTTGTTTTGTAGTTTAAACTTTATTCCCTTTTCAAGTATCTCTTGTTTTCATGCACGTGTAAACCACCTATACTTAATGATATAGGTAGTATATGTTGGGAATTATTGTTTCCATGGGTTAGAATAATAATGTGTTCTACAATAAAAATAAATTATTATTGTAGCTCACATAATTAATATTGTTTGTATTATGAGTTGTTTTAACAACTCAAATATTTAGGAGTTTGTTTATTCGTTAGTTATGAGTTTTTATACGATGTTTCCTATAACATAGGAAATATAAGTCCTATATATATGTAAAGATATTGAATGAAAATAGAGTGAAGCACGTAATTTTTTTGTTGAATTATTCTTGCAGTTGTCTCTGCCCATATTTTCAATATGGTATCAGATCATTGCAGATTTTGTGCCTATTGTTTTGTGATATGAATAAATTATTGATTGGATTGATTCTATTTACATCCATCGCACATCTCTATGGTTTGTGGCAGGTCTGTCATTACGAATTATAGAGGTTCAATATATTTTGTGTGATTTTGTGAGAGATTGGGCTTGTGCCGGCAGTATTGTTTGGCTCTTTTTTTGATCGACTTTTCCCTGTAAAGAGATTGCACTTTGGTCACCCTTGTCGACTTCATTGAATCTAAACTGGAGAAAAGAAAATCCTGTGCAAAGTCTCTAAGAATATTTTCTGAAGTGCCTTCCTCATGATTTTCAATCCACGTGAGGTAGCAGCTACATACCATGCAAATTGGAGGAGCGATACCACTGATAGCATTTAGTGGTATCTATTTTTATGTAGTTTACAACCCCTATTATTTTGATCTGGCACATATCTTATTGTTTGCAGAGGAAGATCATGAATTTCTCAGTTACGATGGAGACTAATATTTCAATTTTTTGATTGGGTCGTATTTGTTCAAGTCATTATCCGGTTCTACTATTTATCGCGATGATTAACAGTGGTGCTTTGACTTCTACGGAGGAGGTGAGAGACATTCTGTGTCCATTCTCAAGAAATTTTCTGTGATTAGTGCGAGTAGCTTCCTTTGTTGGCATTTCAATTTTTTGTCAGTGTCTGGATCTGTCTTTCACGGCCCTTGGATCGTGGCTCTCCACCAACTATGGCTGCTCAACCGTTTTAGCAAATCAACACTTCTTGAATTCATTAATGGCTTATGTGGGTCTCCCTGAGTCTCATTACTCGTAGTTCTGATTGATGGTGTAGATGAAGTGCCGGTTGTGTTTGTTGTGTGGCTTGGCTAGCCAAGTATGCTCACCGACTAGCAGATTAGTGGCTTGAGCTTCATGTACTCTTTGCCGAGTTGGGAGCCAATGCTGGCAACATTGTGATGGTCATCTCTTCGAGCAGTGTCTACATATAAAATTGTGAGGCATCTTCCAATCAATTGGTAGTAGGTATTATGTTGATATATGTTTTGATATGTCGAATAGAGTAGAGACCACATGGTCGAGTAAAGTCCTGCAAATTAAGATTTAATAGTTTTATTATTATTAGTTAATATTGTTTAATGTTTTAAAATATATTGTTAGGAGATATTGATTTATATAGTTAAGTTATATTATTTTGTTTACAATAAGGTCTATTGTTGTGTCAAAATTGAAAAGTATCAAAATATTGTAAAAAAATAAAAATGGCCTCAATTGTAATTGGACGCACTATCACTTGTATGTGACATCCATTTTGTGGGGGGGATTATAAAATTAAGCCTCAAAGCCAAATTTGTTAAGTAGAAAACTCAATTGGAGGATGGAGGTATCGGAGGTTGGAGGTCAATCAACGTCCTCCTGTCAATCACCAACGATGAGGCCGCTCATCAACTTTGGTGACATTTTATCTCCTTTTATGCAGCATGATATGATTTGTTACAAGTTTTGTGAATACATGGAAATTTCACATTGTGGGGGGGGGGGAATAATACACAATGTTCCATTCCCAGTTTGTGATATGTATGTTGATTTCTATGTAACTTCCCTGATGTAAAAGCATAGTGGTGAATAAAATCACTAGAGTAAGTTTGTTCATGGATCTTGAAAGGGTTTGTGGGAGGATCTAGAAAACCACACGATGTGGAAAGTTGATGGGTTCTTGTTCACATCAATGTTTGTGGTAAGCCTATTTAAAACCATATAAGGTGAGAGACTTTCATTTGAATCAAGAAAATGAGCCACAAGAGTTGGCATATTGTAGTTGGAAGTGCTAAGGTGGAGAATGTGGACATCGTCAATATTGTAAACAATTGTATAGGAGAGCAGTTGGCTAAAGAGATCCTTTGACTGTTGGACTTCTTCAAAGTATGGTTGGTCGGTGATAAGTTCACTGGAAGTGAAAGCGAGATATGTTCTCATATGTGGGTGATCATGTGTAGCAAGATCCAAATAGCAGTATGCAAACCTAAAAGTATGCATAGGCATATGATTATGTTTCCAAGTTGTGCGATGATCTTTCTCTCCATGTTCACACTAAGGGGGGGTGTTGGGAATTATTGTTCACATGGGTTAGAATAATAATTTGTTCTACAATAAAAGTGAGTTATTATTATAGCTCACGTAATTAATATTGTTTGTATTATGAGTTGTTTTAACAACCATATATTTAGGAGTGTTTATTTGTTAGTCATGAGTTGTTATAGGATTTTTCCGATAACATAGGAAATACAAGTCCTATATATATGTAAAGGTATTGAATAAAAATAGATTGAAGCATGTAATATTTGTGTTGAATTATTGTTGCAGTTGTCTCGACCCATATTTTCAATAGTATAGAATCTCTAGATGCACATATAGTGCCAGCATCATAAAAAATTTATGTAGCTCTAGTTAATAATTAAATGGATCCTTGTGAGGGTTTAGTGGATTTTTCAACCTAGGAACCACCTCTAAATTATGTTTCTAACACCAAATTGATTGAGCATTAGTTGGTCCTTACATTTTTGGTGCTATTGACAGGTATGGTGCTACATTCAAAATTATTTTGTATTATTTCAAAGCTTTCATAGTTTAGTGTTTTATTTCTAGCATTAGGATAATTAGGTTTTCATCCATCAACACCAGAATTTTTTACTAACATTATGCAGGATTCATTGACATAATAAGTCACAAATATTCTATCTAAAGGCAAGGAGACACTTTGGGAAGATTTCTCCCCTCAAAACATGAAGCTACAAAGGATATTGGTGATCAAAGTGAACAAAGCGAGGGTATTCATGAAGAACATTACCTAACACCAACATCCACTGTAGATATAGAGGAGATCTTCCAAACCATGGGTGATGTAGCCCTAGATGACCTACCAAAGCATGTAACCTTTGAATTCCCCATTACCAACCAGAATAGAGAAACTTCCTTAAATAATATACATCCTTAGCATTGTTTTTCTTCTATGGGTTGGTCACTAAGGACCCATATACCTTATTTTTTGAGTTTGATGTGCTTTGTAGAAGTTATAATTACACAATAGATGCAAATTGGTTGAAACTATTTCCAACAATATTGAAGGATGTTGTTCTGAGATGGTTCATGGATCTAGGAAGTGATGTTCCTAATTGGAATTCCATGAAGACAAAGTTCCTAGAGAAGTACCAAGACTATTATAGAGGAATTTATAGAAAGAGAGGAGAAATCTTTAGGATGTCACAAAAGGCGGACATGAATATTTGGAAGACTACATTGAAAGGTTCCAAATTTTCCTTAAGAAATCTTACCATAATAGACTCTCTGATGAGTCTTTAAAGTTGATATTCTTGAGGGGGATTAATGAGGATTGTATTGTTGCACTTAACCTCATTGAGGCAGGAGATATTTCTCAAGCTTCATTTAAGGAGATTTGCAAGGAATGCAGGAATTATTCAAGGTCTTTCACAAAGAAATCTAGAGGAGATAGGGCATCTTCCATCAGTAAATCATCCAATGGAGTATCTAGAGTTGAATTGAGTAATCTTTTATCTAACATGAAGGAGGATATTATCATCCATTTGGCTACACAATTGGATACTCTACATATAAAGAAAAATTAAGAAGTAGAGGAAGCCCTTATGGAATACTACCTACATTGTAGACAGAGGAAAGCTAATTGTAAATATAAAAGAGTGGCAAGTATTTCTAAGGACAGATAAGGGAAACTAGAATTTCATGAATTATAAGATGAAGAAAGATATTTTTTCTATATTTCTCAAAGGAAACCATGGCAGCCAAGACAAGGTATTCCTTCATACCCTTTGAATTACAACATGTCATTTCCTAGTAGCAATTCAAATTTCTCTAGTTAGAACCCTCATCCTTGGGAAAATCCACAAAACCAATGGAAAAATCCTCCACCAAATTGGAACCAACAGCAACATAACATGTGGCCACAACAAAACTTTTAAGAACATAACTACAATTCTCAATGGCCACCTCAATAGAGCCAATGGCATATTTAGTGGCAAAGAGGCCAGCAATGGAAAAAACAAAACATGAATTACCAGCAGCCACAATAGCCCTTACAGACACAATAGCAAGCTATTATGCCAAACCCAAAAAATCCATCACCACAACCACCTAGACCACCTCATCTTCTAGCCCAACCTACACCTAACTCAGATCACAAGCCTGTTTAGTAGGCCTATACTAATGAAGCTATTCAATACCCTACTTATGGGGTAGAGGTGAGCAATGTAGATCTTAGATTAGGGTAAACATTGGTTGGTACCTCTTCACCTCAAATCACCGAGTTGGTTGATGAGGAACCCATAGTAGAAACCTTGGATAATCCACCTAAGGATCCTGTGTCAAATTAGGTTAACCAAAACATTTCAAGTCTAGAGCCTCCATTTCCTAAGAGATTATTTTTTCAAAGGCATCAAACACAAACTAAAACTAATTTGTTAGATCAAATTAAAGATGTTTGCATCAAAATCCACATCATTCAAGCCATCAAGGAGGTACCTATTTAAACTAAAATAGTGAGAGAACTATGCATAAAGAAGGAAAGTAGAAAATTAAAACACCCTTAAACTATACATGTCTTAAGAAAACTTGCAATATTATGTTAGGAAACATAACTATCCCTAAGTATGCAAACCCTGGGAGTCCTCTAGTAGATGTCAAGCGAAATGGCACTCTCATAAAGAACACCTTGATTGACTTGGGAGAAGCTATTGATGTGATGACTAAGGAAATAATGCAACTATTACAATTAATAGAGCTCAAACCTACCCCCACTCTCCTACAATTAGTAGATAGGTCAACAACTAAACTTAAGGGCATCATTGAGGACTTGGTCATAACACTTGATTCATGCGAGTACCCTACAAATTTCATGGTATTACAGCCTAAAGCTAATATTGCAGGTTATCCCCTCATCCTAGGAAGACCATGGATAGCAATAGTAGATACATTTATAGGTTGTAGGTCTGGGAATATGATTATCTCTAATGGAGATGTGACTAATAAATTAGTCTCATATCCACCAACTCAGCCACATGTAGATCTAGAACAAACCATTTGGCCTAACCTAGATGAATAAGAGTAGTATTCCTTGTAAACCCTCATGAATATAAAACACAACCCCTTGTTAGAAAACCAAGATGAGGATGAATTAATAGAAAACATAATACAAAATAACTATGGTAGGGATCCACAACAATATGACTTCTTGAAATGTTTACAAGATCCTCTATAGAATGTTATCCCTGACAGTTCATTTGATTCAATATCCCAAATTTTTCATAGTTTTTTACCACAATAATGTGTCCCAGACATGGTAGGACTTGACCTCACATCGGTTCAAATAGCATCCAAGACTTTAGAAATTATGCCAGGTAAAATTTCAAATGTTAACAGTGGATTAATTGTTGCATAGGAGACCTCCCTGACCACTATGTTGAAGGCACATGCAACAAACTTTGCATGGGATTACCATGACATGAAGTGGATTGACCCAGTCTTGTGTATGCACAAGATATACATCAATGATGGTTTTAAACCCATAAGAGGATGAACCATGCACTTAGAGATATAGTTAAAATGGAATTTCAAAAATTGCTTGATGCAAGCTTCATCTACCCTATTTTTGAGAATCAATGGGTGTCACCTCTATTCATTGTACTAATGAATGGAGGAAAGTGGAGAGTGTGTGTGGATTATAGAGAATTGAATGTTTCCACTAGGAAGGACCACCTTCCACTACCATTTATTGACCAATTACTTGATTCATTAGTAGGGAAAAAGTACTTCTCTTTTCTAGATGGATTTAATGGATATAACTAAATTAATATAGCTCTCGAGGGATAGGATAAGACAACTGTCACATTCCCTTGGAGCACATATGCTTATTATTTCCTACCACTTGGGCTATGTAAGGATCCAACCACTTTCCAAAGGGCAATGTTGTGTATCTTCTCATATTATGCACATGATTCCATGGAAGTCTACATGGATGATTTCACAACTTATGGAGATACATATGATGAAGCACCTGGTAACTTGGAGAAGGTCTCAAAAAGGTTTCAAGAAAAAAATTTATCATTGAGTCATGAAAAAAAAATTATGATGATCACAGAAGGAATTTTACTAGGACATTTTTGTGTCAAATATGGAATTCAAGTGGATCCCAATAAAATTGAATTAATCTCAACATTACCTATGCCTCAAATAAAAAAATATGTTAGAATTTTTCTATGAAATGTTGGGTACTATAGAATATTCATTCAATACTTTATAAAACTTGCAGCCCCACTATTTATTTTACTCACAAAATATGCAAAATTTGAGTGGACAGCTACTTATCAACACTCTTTTGAAGTACTCAAGGTATCATTAACCAAAGCACCTATCTTGAGAGGGCCAAATTGGACCTTAATTTTTCACATCCATATATATGCTTCTAATTTTATATAGGTGAATTTCCTGGAAAGAAGGAAGCCAACAAAGAGTATGCCATGTATTATATTAGCAAGAATCTACAAGGGGAAAAAATCAATTATACAATGGTAGAGAAAGAGATGTTGGTAGTTGTTTATGAAATAAATAAGTTCAGACACTACATCATAGGATATCATGTGTTTATACACACTAATCACACAATAATAAGGTGTTTAATGAATAAACTAGTGGTTGGTGGTAGGCTTGTCAAATGGTTGTTAGTACTCCAAGAATTTGGCATCACCATAGTGGATAAGCTAGGTAAAGAAAATATAGTGGCAGATTTTTTATCCAAGCTACCACCTCAATTAGTAAAAGATGTTGATGATTCCTTCTCAAATGAGAATTTATTTTCTCTATCTCTACATACACCTTGGTTTGCTAATATTTCCAACTATCTAGTAGTAGGATAGACACCACCTCATTTCTCACCTAGATAAAAGAGATAATTGGTTCACAAAAGTTTTCCCTAATCATGGATAGCTGGTTACTTATTCTACACAAGCCTAGATAATATAATGAGAAGGTGTATTAGAGAATATGAGGTCTATGATATCCTCATAGCATGGCATGATGAACCCTATGGGGGACACTTTGTAGCAAAAAGGATGGCACTAAATATTCTCAATGTTGGTTATTATTATCCAACTCTTCATATGTAAGGATGTAGTAAATTACACTAGGAGTTGTGATAGGTGTCAGTGAATGGGAAGGCTAACAAAGAAAAATGAAATTCCATTGCAACCACAGTAGGCAATAACATAATTTGATAAATGGGGATTAGACTTCATTGGCCCCATCTTACCAACATCAAATAATAAGGAGTATATAATGGTATGCATAGATTATCCTACAAAGTGGGTAGAATTTAAGGCTTTGTAGTTTGCAAGAGATGGGAATGTGATAAAAAAAATATATATGAAGACATATTCACAAGGTATGGAGTGCCAAGGGAAATTGGCACAGAAAGAGGTCCCTAGTTTACATCAAATTTGATCAGCAAATTGGTTAAAGATTATGAGATCAAACACAAAAAGTTCACACCCTACCACCCTCAAGCCAATGGGTAGGTAGAAGTGACAAATAGAGAAATTGAGAACATCTTTACTAAGACAATACAAATTCATAGGAAGGATTAGGCAGCTAGACTGTCAAAAGCATTTTGGGCCTATAGAACAACTTGGAAAACTGTAATAGGGTTTACACCATATGATTTGGTATATGGAAAGAAAGTAGTTCTTCCTATATAATTTGAGTACAAAACATTGAGGAAAGTAGTAACACTGGGCATGGACTTGGCATCAACACAAAAGGAGATATTGCATAACTTGAATGTACTTGATGAAGACAGAATGGATGCTATTCACTGCTTTGAAATTTTTCAAAATCAAAGAACCAAATGGCATGATCAATTCATCAAAAAAAAGAATTTAGTGGGGGAGATTGGGATTTTCTTTATGACTCTAGATACAAGTACTACAAGAGAAAGTTACAACAAGGTGGCTTGGCCCATATGATGATGCATTTCAAAGCAATTCCAAATAGGCTTCCAGGTACCAATTGATGCAGTCAGATTCTCATTACCGGTTAATGGAT
Source organism: Sequoia sempervirens (assembly GCA_007258455.2). Classification (NCBI taxonomy): domain Eukaryota; kingdom Viridiplantae; phylum Streptophyta; class Pinopsida; order Cupressales; family Cupressaceae; genus Sequoia; species Sequoia sempervirens. The sequence goes on from VDFB02377953.1 coordinate 85,485, forward strand.
ACATGCTTAAGCTTTACAAGAAGCCAATACAAAAGGAATATTTCATTCTTTCATTAATTCAAAACTATGGACCTAAAGATGATAATGAATCTAACATGAGAAAGAACTTAATCACAAATTTTAGCATCATACATGACAAGTTCCATATTGAACTGGGCCTGGTGAGCTTACAACTCACCTACAGATATTCTCTATAAGAATAAATTCACACACACACTCTGGCTAAAATGACACAAATAATATTTTATTCTTTTTCTCTTTTGGATATTCCAAAGTAACGGGACCCCAGGTAGCCTACCTAAAAGTGATGTAAACCCTCAAAGGCATCATGTTTACTAGGCCACTTCCATAGTAATTCACTCCTGTGAGTCATTCTCAAAATTTCCCACCAAAAATAATTCTCTGTACATCTATACTTCTAATTACTCATTTCTGTACATGCATCCTATCCCATCACCTCATACCCCAGTATCTATATTTACCTTCTCAATTCTTGGTGGCTCAAATCTATATAACCTTACTCCTTATATCCCATCACCAAGATTCTGTATGAATTTCTTAACCACTTTCATTTACCATTTGTTTTATCTAATCATCATATCATTCTACTTCCCAAAATACAAATCACAGCTCAGTCACATCATTCCTAGCTAGTGTAAAGCTCCCACCAAATCTTACATGTTTCTCAACTCTTAAGTTAATTGCACTCCATGTACTCACACTTTCCATAAATTATCATATACTATATTTCCTTCTTTTGATATATATTTTATATACTTTCCAAGTGTAGGAAAAATGTATCCTTGTATTTTCTACAAGCAATTTTTAGCCTCTAATTTTGGTTTTTCTTTGACATTATTTTATCCTATTTGTCTTAAATTGGATCCTATTTCTTTGTATCCATGTGTTTCATTGGGAATTGTATCTTTTATGGCTTTTAATCCCTAATAAACACTCAAAGGGTAAATGATAATTTAATGATTCTAGTTGTGTCCTCTAATTTTGACTGGGACAAGACACCACCTAGGCATCTTTTTCCTCCTGCTGGTCTTGTGGGGACCTCCTTTCAAATGTGCACTCCTAAATGTAAATTTTGGAGTCTATGCCCTGAGTTTCAAGCCTCATGACTAAGAGGCCACCAAGGGTATCTTAGTCCACCTTAAGTTATTTTTAGGATTTAATTTCAAATCTTGGAGGGATTTAGCCTCCTTTAATTAATGATTTCATATGTCAACTTTTTGTTGTGTAATTTTGAGATATTGACATATATAAGCATAAATACAAGGTTCCTTTCCACTCTACCTTCTTACCAAGGCTAGAAATGAATATCTCTAACAGTATAATTGAGTTCAAAGGAAATTCCAGAGAATCTATCAAGTTGGATTTGATCCATCATCGAGATTCATTAATTGGCATCAAAGATATTCTTGCATTATGTGTGTTTTGGTGATAACATTTATGATGTAGGGTTTTGGTCAAGCAAGAAATTCGCCGGGTTGGGTCTATCAAGCATCCTTCAATCTGTGACTACATCCAAGTTTTGAAGCAATTTTAAGGTTAAGTTTAAAATTCTATAACAAGGGTTTGAAGAGTTGCAAACATATCACTTTCTTTCATTCACTGCCTCTCATCATTCCATTCTCTATCCTAAGTTTTAATCACCAATAAGTATTCCCAATCTGGCTGAAACCTCCTATCGACAACAAAGTTTTCCTTCTTGTAATGTTTTAAAGTTTTAGATTTAGGTTGGAAGACTGAAGATCATTTGAAGCGCAAAGTTGCAAAGTTGCATTGTGCAAAGTTTTCATCTTCTTACAGAACCTACCTATAGGCTGTGATCTAGTTTTAGAACACCAGAAGTTAGGTTGGAAGTGTAAAGATTGTCCCTGTGATCATACTTCTGAGAGATTTCCTGTAATCAAGTGGAGGGACTCAAATGGGAAGTGGGAATCTTCAAGCCATCCTAAGTGCATTATTTTACAGACTCTTTTAGGATTCTAGTTCCCACATCCTAAGATTCCAAATCTCCCTGTGTATAGAAGTGGACTAAGACAACAGTAAGGGCATCTTAGTCCCCCATATTACATTTTGATAGTATTTTTGCATTTATGGAGTCCTTGTCACATTTCCAAACTTCCCAAATACATACATTATAACTTTTTGTTTCTTAATTTCATCATTTGCACTCATTATTTGGCTTGCATTATTAGGTTTTGTGAGTTAAATGTGAAATTGTCATTTCTAAGCTTTTGCTTGGTGGTGAACCCCTCAAAGCTTAAAGAACCCCCTACTAGGTATTCCTTTTTGAGAATTGACTCACATTTGTGTTGATATTCAATCCAATTTGTGATCCTATGGAATCCTTGAGTGGCAATTGGAGAATAGTGGTGTTCTATGACCTAGGTTATAAAGCACCCATTCCCCTATTGTTCATTTTAGTGAACTTGACATTTTTGAACATTCATTTTTCTAATTTGAAGTTCAGTAAGGTCGTAGATCTAGGTTGCATCCATTCTTGCATTACATCTTGCATTAGTGAATGTGCATCTAGGGTTTCTCATATTTGCATTAGTGAAAGTGCATATAGGTTGCATTTTTTCTTTCTTGCATCATCTTATCTCATTTAAAAACTAAAAAGTGCATTTTCAATCATCCTAATTGCATTTATGAACATTTTTATTCCATTCAAAATTGAAAAAATTTCATTAAACTTTGCATCCGATTTCTTGTCATTAGTTACTTATTCTTGCATTCATTTGCACATGTTTTTGTTTCTAAACATCGGGTCCCTGAGTAGGCAACCTGGGAACACTGTAAACAATCCATATTTTGTTGTTTTTTCTAAAAAAAAAACCTCTATTAGGACTAAAACGCTTAGTCCCTCTGTTGATTTTTTGCTCAAAACCCTCTCTGTGTTCTTTGTTGTATGTTCCAATTTCTAGAACCTCATAATTCCTTCAATAGGACCAAGACACCCTTGTTGGTGTCTTCATCCTTGTTGAGTTTGAAGCTATAGTTTTTAAGGTTTAAATGTTCTTTTCTATGCTTTTATTTGCTTCTTTCAATTTTCTATTATAGTTTGCAAAATTACTATTATTCCAATTTCTTTCACTTCGAGTGTATTTTGAAATCATTTCAAATACAAGCATCATTGGATCTGAAAATGCTCACATTTCTGAAAATTTGTATAATATGGATAAAAGTACTTTTCACTTTTGCATATACAATGTTTACATTCATAAAAATTTGCATAAGTTTGATAAAAGTGATTTTCATTCTTGGATATACATTGTTTGCATTCTTAAAGTTTTGCATAAATTGGATAAAATTGTTTTTCATCTTTGGATATACATTGTTTACATTATTAAAGCATTACATGAGATGGTTAAAAGTTCTTTTCATTTTTGGTCAAACACTATTAGTACCTTACCTTTCTAGGCACACTAATAAAATGTTCATATCCCCTCCCTATGAGAGTGTTTTAGTGAAAGCGAATACAACCTTGGGCAATCCTAACGATCATATTCATTATTTTCTTAATATCTCTCCTATTGGAAAAGAAGATATTTTGGTGTTAGAAGAACCAATCAATGAGAGTTTTGAGAATCCTAGTTGTTTCTCTCCTTCTACCTCTCTTATTAGGCAAGACATTGATGAATAAGAAGAAACAACCATAGGTAATCATGATGACCACATAACACAACAAGATACCATTGAAACTTAAACTAGTCTACATTCATCTCCCAACATCTTCACCTCTTGTGATAATGTTCTAGAGGATGAAAGAGTAAGTGAAGATATGTTGGTATTGGATGATCAAAACTTTAAGATCTATGGCAATCCTCTCTATGCTCCATCTTATATTTTGGAAGACATTATAGGAAAAAGGAATGAAATTATGGATAATCATGATAGTTAAATTTGTTCTTCTCCTTGTACCTCTCCTATTTGTGAGGAAGATTCTTGATTCATGAGGAAAAAATTATTGAACAAGATAATGACATCATTGATAAGCAAGAAAATTCAACCATTGATCATTCCCCTACTTATGATGAAGTCATTTTGGAAGAACCAATCCTTGAATTTCAAGAACATTTGGCTTGTAGTTCTCCTAAAAACTCTCCTACTAGGGAATATCTAACGGTGGAAAAAAATGAGAACATTCACAATAGTAATTCCTTAGATGAAGATGATGAAGTAAAATTAGACTCCTCTTCACTAAGAAATCATGAAAATAAGGATAATACTTCCGAGTTTATGCACATTAGATACCCCTTGAATTACTCTCATGAACCTAAACTTATCATTTATCCACCTTCTCAAAAACCACAAGTTCAAAACAAACCCGTCCTTATCCTCAAACCATCTCAGAACAATGTTTCGCAGCAATTGAGTTATAATATCATTGCTCATACATATAACACTAGAAACAATCTGCAACCAAGAGAAACAACTTCAACATCCCTCCCTTTGCCTAATCCCATTTTTCCTAGTGCTCCTTGTTTAACTTCGTAGAGTGGAAAGGAGTATGATCTTGTTGAACAACTTAAGAATATTCTTGCAAAGATATCCCTATGGCACCTAATTTAGAATTCACCTAATTATCACACTATGCTTCAAATAGCCTTGCAACAAGTTGTGGTTCCCTCTAGTGCAAACCTGAATGACATAGCAGCAATGATTCAAGGAATAAATTCTAACATTGTTTTCCAACAAAGTGACCTCCCTCCTTTGGAAGTGCAAAAACAAAATGATTCTTTCATGATCATAGCTCAATACAATAGCACAATGATAAAATGAACCCTTGTTGGCAATGGTTCATCCCTTAATGTGTGTAGTGTGACCCTTTTGGATAAGCTTGGCATCGATAAATCAAAAATTCAACCCAACTCTTTATCTATTAAGGGATTTGAAAATGTCAGAAAACAACCACTTGGTGTGATCACTTTTCCTATTACTACTAGGAAGGCCACATTAAAAACACTCATCCATGTTATGCCTCAAAATATTTCATACAATCTCTTTTTAGGTAGACCATGGATTCATGCAATGAATGGGGTGCCTTCTACTCTTCATCATAAAATGAAGTATATTTACAACAAAAAATTGTACACACTTGAAGCTGACCCTAACCCAAATAGTTGTTTGTACATTGAGAAAAATAGGGAGAATCCTTTGGAAATGTTAACACCAACTACACAAGTGGAACCCATGCAAAAGAAAGACAAAGAAAAACATATTGAGGAAGTCACAAAGCTATTAGAAGATGATTAGGGTTCCTTAGACTTCAAACCTACATTCATAGGAGAATACAAGATCATAAACAAAGACTCTGAAAAAGGAAAAGAAAAGGCGATAATGTCAACACAAAATTCAGATGACCCTTCAAAAGCATCCACCTCAACCACTTTAGAAGAAGAAGCAAATTATATGAAAAATTTTAATGAGATAAACTATCAACAACCACTGAATCCAAAATATATGAAGAAAATTTATGGAAAAGGTTACAAACTTATGAAACAACTTGGATATAGTGGAAAAGAATGTGGTGCTAGAGAACATGGTATTCATGTCCCTATAGAGCCTAACACACAAGAAAAGACTCATGGTCTTGGCTATTGTCCTCTAATAGAAATAAACCCATCAAACAAGCCTTCACTTAATATCAACACTCTTACAAAATATTCCTCTAAGCTGACATTAACAATAATGCGTCCTGAATTGCTAGACACTAGTGGTCTTGATTGTTATCATTTGAAAAAAATAAAAAATTACTAGCTTAATACTAATGTCATCACACAAAACACTAATGATTCAAATTTGTTATATTTTACACCTTTCTTTAAAGAAGACTACAAAATTTTGCAAACTAAAGAATCTTGTGTAGATATGACACCTTGTACTAAGCAAGAGATATCTTTGTCACAAAATAAAGGAACATCCTCTACTTTTGATCAAGAAAGTATCTTGTTGAGACTCCTCCAAGATCATTTGATATCTCTCCCTCCAAGAACATGAAAGAAATTCTACTACAAGAGTTCATTTTGTGCATATCATAGAGTTCATGGTCATGCTACTAATGAATGTAAGGATTTGTGTAGTAAAATCCAACATCTTAAGGAGTTTGGTGCCCTTTCTTATGTGGGGGAACCTCATTCCTCTAATTGATACTAATTTTCACTCTAGCATGCATCTCATTAATCATCTCGGCTCACCCTTGTCCTACACTAAGTGGGGGAAATAGGTTAGGTAGCCTTGTCCTCGTATGTCACCTATTGTTGCCTCTCTTGGCTAGTTGACCACTTTCCATGTATATGTAAGAGTGAGGTTGGGATTTGGATGACATGCCTTAAGTTGGATCACATGTGACGTACTGAGTTACAAATTTTGGGGGCAACCCCTTCCCTTCTAATGACGTAGCTTATTGGAAACATATAGGATTTTTCGAGTAATCTCTCATGTCTTTTTCTACTTTAAAGAAATTTCTCACAGTAATGGTGTTAGCAACCACTTTAAAGTGGGGGCATACATTAACACTCATGTTTTATTGTGTGATTTTATTTATTCTTGTGATGTTTCCTTTTCTTGGTGGTGTCATTGGGTTTTATTTCCTCTGAGAGCGTAATATTTCTTTGACTTGTCCTCTCTTAGAAACATTAAGTACAATGTTCCCTAAGATGAGACCTTGCATTTTTCCTCTCTTGGAGATGTTAAGCACAATTTTCCCTAAGATGAGACCTTACATTTGTCCTCTCTTGGAGACATTTAAAAAAATGTTCCCTAAGATGAGACCTTGCATGAACTAAGAAAAATCCCTTCAAACATCCCTCTTTCTTGTTGCATTTTCTTCTTGTACCTTATTAAATTCATGGAGGTATGGATTTGATATGGTTCCCTATGGATCAATGCAGAAGGCGGAACAACTAGCCTCAATTGTACCCCTGTGAGAGTGTGCATTTTATTTCTTTTCCATCATAGACATGGAGGCATGACTTTGATATGGACTCCTTCAGGGTCTAACGAGGTGAACAACTAGGGTCTTCACTTAGCCCCAGAGGCATGTGTTCTTGCTCTAAAGCATGTGTTTTGTTTAAAGAGTGGAAAACACGTTCCACTTGTAAACCTCTTTTGGACAAATAGCCTAGACCCAGTCCATAACGCGTTGGACAGTCAATTGAAGCTTGCTTTGTTGCATTATTCTTTTTCCCTATCTTTGATATTGTATGTTTGTGATCTGGTTATGGCTTCATATATCATCTACAAGTGTGTCCCTTTGTGCTTATGTTGGTCTTCCACAGGATCTTGATCTTGGGGGCTTGGCCACCCTCATTGTTATTATCGCGTAATCTTACTAGAATTCACACATTCAAACCCCTCTTGATTGTGTGGTTGGCTACTTTAGTGTGAGTTTGAAGCAAGTTCATCCTCTCACTGAAGTGAGGGCTAAATGTAGTGTAGGAAAATGAATACCCTTGCATTTTCACACTTTTTTGGGTCCACCTTGCTTTATTTATCCCTATTTATGTCTTAATTGGTCCTATTTTGCATCCACGAACCTAATAAATTGTATCTTTTTATGGATAATCTCGACAAACAATAAAGGGTAAATGATAATTTAATGATTTTGGCTATGGGTCCCTAATTTTTGGATCAGGACTAAGATGCCACCTAGGGCATCTTTGTTCTCCAAAGGTCTTGGGATCCCCTTTTCAAATTCACCTTAAATGGGCCCCTCTTTGGAGTCTGTGCCCCAAGTTTCATGCCTTGGGACTAAGATGCCACCTATAGCATCTTAGTCCTCAAGTTATTTTTGGGATTTAATTTTAAATCTTGGTGGTATTTAGCCTCCTTTAATTAATGAATTTATATTTTGGCTTGTTGTGGTGTAATTTTGAGATATTAAGCATATATAAGTATAAATACAAGGTTCCTTCACCCATTTCTTACCAAGCAAGTTGAATGAGAATTCCTTATAGAATAATTGAGTTCACAAGAGCATTCAAGAGCAATTCATCAATACTTTGGAGCCATCATCAAGATTCAAGCATCTTATTAAAGATATTCTTGCATTATGTGTGTTTTTGAGCTAACATTTGTGATGTATGGTTTTGATTCAAGCAAGCAATTCAAGTCAAGATCTATCAAGCATCCCTTCAATTCAAGATCTACATCCAAGCTAGCCACTTCATACAAGTTCACAAATTTCATAACAAGGGTTTGGTGAGTTGCAACATAGAACTTTGTTCATTCATCATTTCCCTCCATTATTCCAATTCATTCCAAGGTTTTATTACCAACAACGGGTTTGACCAAGACAAACCTCCATTTACTAACAATCAACAAGTTTTTCCTTTCTTGCATGTTTGTGTTTGTAGATTTAGGTTGAAGACTTGAATATCATTTGAAGTGCAAAGTTGCAAAGTAGCAAAGTTGAATTGGAAAGTTGTCATCTTCACAAAAACTCACCTATAGGCGAGATCTAAAAGTTTCAGGACCTAAGATTTGAGAAGAAGGAAGTGCAAACATTGAACCTCAAGATCACATTTAGAGATTTCAAATATTCAAGATGGGACTAATACAATAGTAAGGGTGTCTTAGTCTTCCCGAGGGTATTTTTCAAAGATTCTTTTAGATCCAGTTTTGGCATTGGAAGATTCTACATCTGCCTTGAAAAATAGTTGCCGAACTAGGACAATAGTAAGGGAATCTTAGTCCTCCATAGCACATTTTGACAGTGTTTTTTCATTTCTGGAGTCCTCATCACATTTCCAAACTTCCCAGGTACATACATCATAACTTTCTATTGCTTAATTTCATCATTTTCACTCATTATTTGGCTTGCATTACTAGGTTTTGTGAGTTGAATGTGAAATTGTCTTTTCCAAGCTTTTGCTTGGAGGTGGACCCCTCAAAGCTTAAACAACCCCCTCCTATGTCTTCCTTGTTGATAATTAACTCACCTTTGTGTTTCTAGTCAATCAATTTGGGGTCCTATGGCATCCTTGAGTGACTATTGGAGAATACTGGTGTTCTATGACCTAGGTTATAAAGCAACCATTACCCTATTGTTCAATATTAAATATTGCATGCTTCATATCAATTTTTTATATTTCAACTACATATCATGAAACCCTCTACCAAGAAATGTACAATTAAGTATGAAAACTTAATACCTTTCATTTGGGGGAGAGGTACATTTTATCTTCTTGATTTTCAAAACCAAAACCATTCTATAAACTTTCACCATTTTTTTTCCCCATTTTCAAATAACATAAGCCTAAATGGGAAGATAAGGGTAAGAACTAGCTACATTGAGAAGATACAACATACTATAAGTGGTATAATGAGAATAATAAGCTAAGACCAAACTAGAACAAAGTAGAATTGAGAAGGATTAGAGCATAATTGAAGGATTGAATATACTACAAAGAATAGAGCATCACCATGGGTGGTGATATTATCCAAAGGGTTCCAGTAGAATGTACCCATCTATGGGAAGATGAAGATATACAAGTGTTAGATATTTTTCAACATGTTGGTTGGATGGACTACTTCTTGAAACTCACATCGTTCAACAAAGTTATAACACAACAATTTTTTTCTACTTTATAAAATGATGAGGCGACTATAAGAGGTTTGAAGGTGTATACTTTAGACTCCACCATTTCTAAGGTAATAATACTACTATGGGAAGGGAAATAGTTTCCAATTAGGGTAGATGTCGTAGCTGCTAGGAATGAATTCAGAGAACATGGAGAAATCTTGAACAGTTCTTCTCAAGATAAAAAAATATTATCTTTGCCTTGGGTATGGGCCTTAGTAGCTTCTTATGTAGTCTACTTAACTTGTGATGTTATGTAGTCCTTGTTATATATAATGCATTTTAAACTTTTAAGCCATCTTTTCCATGATAGGCATGCAATTTTTCCCAATTTTCTTTATAATCTATTGAAAAGAATGAGTTCTGAGTATAAAAGGAATAGGAATAACACAACATTTTCACATTACTACTTAGTCACCTTGTTGATAAAAATAAGTTTGAGGGTTCAATCTCCACATGTTTCATTGGAGAGTTTCTTAAATTTTAGTCATAGCGATAACATTCTTAAGGAACCTATTATTCCAAAAAATGTAGAATCACCTAATGTATTAGGAATGGAAATGCCTATTCAATCCCTTGTTGCTTCACCTACCCATAGCAAAGGAGATCCAAAGGAGTAGGGCTTTGCAAGACTTGTAACCTACAGCCTTTGAGCAACCTACAACAAGAGATGCCCAAGAAACCACTACCTCTAGAAAAACACCAAGAACTAGGAAAAGGAAAGGTGAATCTTCTTCTACACCTACAAGGAGACAGAAGAAATCCACATAGCCTAGCTGTTCATACCACCTAAAGAAGAAAGGTGTTATGAGAGGATCAATTAGAAAGGGAAAGAAAGATGTTGTGACAGTGGAGATAGATCCAGAATTAAAGGGGGATTTCCTCAAAAATTTACATACACCAATTAAACAAGCATGGTATTTCATAAGCACCGATGATTCAAAGGATACACTTGTAAGAAAAATGAGGAAAAGAACCCCACAAAGTCTTGATAGTGAGGGTTTTGAACATACCATGGGGGATGATGATTAGTTCTTAGGAAAGGATGAGTAATTGTATATAGAGGAAAGAAATGTTAGGAAATAATTGCAAGAAGCACTTGAGAGGATAAATAGCTAGAAGAATTGGTAAAGAAATAATAGAAAAAGGACAATGAAAGGGAGAAAAATCAAGGAATTAGAGGAGAAACTATATACATTTGGGCATGGATCTAAATTAGAAATCCTTGCACAACTTTCCATCATTTAGGTAGGTAATAAGAAAATTATACCTAAATGAAGACCTCAAATTAAAACTCAAACTAGTATAATTTCTTTAGGGAATGAGTTGTGGAAAATGATGTAGAGTAGGGTTATTATGCTTCAAAAAATTAAAACTAACTTCAAACCCTTGAGAGGGTTGGTTCCTTCACAAACTAACCACCATCCTTATAGTAGTCCTCATCACCATTTCTTTGCATATCTTTTAGAGAAGTCCTAAATTGGACATGACCTTCACACTTTTAGACACCCATTATCTTTCTCTTTAACATATCAACCTCTCTCTTTATGTTTTTTTGGAACAATCTCTCCAAATCTAGCCTACAACGCTAGAATTAGGCCTAAATAGGCCACTTTTACAAAGAAAGTGCCTCAATTTCAATTACTAGACATAAAAACTCTTCATCTATAGTCTCCCCAGGTCACATAGGGTCAAATTCCATCATTAGTTTCTCCAAACTTTCACAACAATTTGTTTTCCTAACAAATTCCTACCAAACTAAGCCTAGCACATATAGATGCTAGATTAGGGATCAAGAAAAACACCTACAACCTCCATCACCATTCCCTAAAACTACCAATAACAAAAAAAAACACACCTAGAAGGTCCATTCCACCTGTTTTTACAATTTTCCTATGGTAAAATGGATTGTTTCTACATGTTTTATCTCAAAACCCTTGAAACCCTAAGTACTAGACAGAGCACTTATAGAAAATTGCTTCAATCTCCCACAAATCTGGATGAAATTCAACAAAATAGGATTCAAATGGAATTAGACACCAAGCTCTAACAATTCATATGAGTCTCATATGATTATGTTGTTGTATGGGGCCATATAGGGGTCATAAAACATAAGAAAACATAGATTTTTTTACCAAAACAGAGCATCTCCTTTATTTTCTCACTCCAAAAATCATCAAGAACCTTCCCTCAAATGTATTATGGGATTTTAAACATGTTCCCTTCAAATTCCAATAGTCCCCAACTGATTTTTGAATGGGTGACCATTGGTATTCCAATACAAACCGAAATTGACAACATTACCAAGCAACTTTTACATTATCCTTGACAACTTTTTATCAAAAATCCTACAAGACCCTACATGACACTAATTACATTTGGATTGGTCTGAATAGACCTTATTTGCAACACAAAAGAAAAAAACTCAAAACATGACTCCACTAAACATCACCTAGTCCAATTTACCAAGGTGCTCCTACACCATACAACGGGGGTGGAAAATATTTCATCCTCTTGAAGAAATGATTTCATGAACAGAGACTCCATGCTACTTTATATCCTCCGCTGAAATCCATGTAGCATCTTCATTTGGTATTCCATGCCATTTGACCTAGTATTCATTGTACACTTTATTTCTAGTCCTCTTGATCTCCCTTGTGTTGAATATGCTCTCTAGCTTAATTGGTTGGCTGGGTGGTAGGTCTTTAACCCACCCATCATCTTCAACTCCTATTTCATCTTCTTCTTCACCTACAACCACAATACCCTTAAAAGGATAAAGATCAGCAATATTAAATATAGGTGAGATAGCAACTCTAGGAGGGAGTTCTATCTCATAAGCATTTTGTCCAAACTTGTGTACCACCCTGCAAGGTCTGATCTTCTTCATCATTATCTTGGTATATTTTCCTTTAGGAAACCTCTCCTTCCTCATATGTGCAAGCACCATGTCCCCAACCTTGAACTAAACATCCTTCTTCTTCAAATCAACCTTCTTCTTATACTTCTCCATACTCTTCTTTAGGTTCTCTTTGACCTACTCATGTATGTCCTTCATAGCTATGGAAAAATCCTCCCCTTCTACACTCCTTTTCTCCATATCCTTTAGATCTCTAATTTCATGTATCCCTCGGGTAAACCCACAATAGTGGGTTACAATTTTTTGAACGAAGAATAATTAGAAATGCTCATCAAAAAAATTGAAATGGTTTACCCCTTCTAATGAAGGGGGTTCAAATGAACCACCCCCCTTCTAATGAACCCTCCCCCCTTCTAATGAACCCCCCTCCCTTCTAATGAAACCCCTTTTGCACCATATAAGGGGGGTTCAAATGAACCCCCCTTCTAATGAAGGGGGTTCTAATGAACCCCCTTTTTTTACCTTCCCCTCCACCATTTCAAAATTTATGCATTTTTTTTACTATCGAAGCTTGGGAAGGAGGTGCAAATGGAGTCAACTTGATAAACCAAATTGGATGATTTTAGTGATCGAAAAGTGCTTTCCAGCAACTATAAATTTAATATATTTTGTTTTTATTTTTTATTTTATTTTTTAGTTTTACTGTACATAGGTTTTTAACCGAATGTCAAGTTTGATGAAAAATCACTGTGGAAAAATATTAAATTTAAGGAAAAAAAAATTGAAAAATATATATCCACTAGGTATTGATGTCCTCGTTCTAACAAAAAAAGAAAAATTGAATTTCAATACATACCAAAAAATTTATGCGTGCCGAAGTGCACCTATGTCTAAATTATAAATGTTTTGACTTCAAAACTTAATTAAAAGAAAATTATTGAACAAAATGTTGTGAAACAAAATGAAATCCCTAGATACTTGTGTTACCAACCTAATTTCAAAAGAATTATAGTTTTATCCTTTGTAGAAAAAAATTTATGCTTGCCGAAGTACACACCACTTTTTAAAAATGTTGTTTACTATTAAAAACTAGTTATCAAGGGAGACACAAAAAAATTACAATTTAATTTCAATTTAAAAAAAAAAAAATACATTTAAAATATATAGAAAAAATCTCACAAATCACTAGTTTACATCATTTTCAAATTCCTAATAGTTTACCTACTATAAGTGTCAGAAAGTAAAGTTTTCTCTAAAAATGTTGATTTCAATGTCAAATTTGGCCAAAAAGTGTAACCCATTAGTGTGGGATGACCCCCAAGTCTTGGACTCATACCATATACTACTTCAAATGGACTTCTTCCTATTCTTCAGTTAATGGAATCATTATATGCATATTCTGCTTGAGGAAGTATGAGATCCCATGACTGAACATGTTCTTTGGTAACACACCTTAACAAGTTCCCAAGTGACCTATTTACGACCTCAGTTTTCCCATCCATTTGTGGATGGTAGGCTAAACTGAAGGTCATATTTGTTCCCAACTTTTTCCACAAGGTCCTCCAAAAGTGACCTATGAATTTGGAATCTCTATTAGACACAATGGTCAAAGGAAGTACATGAATCCTTACAATCTCTTTGGAAAAAAAAACTAGCTATGTGAGATGCATCATTTGTACTTCTGCAAGCAATTAAATGGGCCATCTTGCTAAATCTATCAACAAAAACATAAATATTGTCATACCCTCTTTGTGTCTTAGGTAGACCCAAAACAAAGTCCATGTTGATTGAATCCCATGGGTGGTTAGGTATAGGAAAAGGCTAGTAGAGTCCTACATTAGAACTGGATCCTTTGGATCTTTGACATATTCCACAACTCTCCACAAACTTATTAACATCCACATACATCCTTGGCCAGTAATAGAGCCTCTTAACTTTCTCTTGGGTTTTATCAAACCCAAAATACCACAATGCTTCTCCCTTATTAAATTTTCTCTCATAGAGCATTTTGGCACACACAACTGAGCACCCTTGAATAGAAAACCATCTTGGAATACAAAATCAGAATACTCACTATGAAAAGCATCTTGAGATTGACTGCAAACAACAAATTCATCTTCAAAATCACCATCATCTTTATACATACCTTTTAGTGCATCTATCCCCACACTTTGGAGTTGTACTTCTTGCACCATCATAGATCTCCTACTCAGGGAATCTACAACCTTATTTTCTTGTCCCTTCTTGTTCTTTATTGTAAAGGTGTAGGCCTACAAATACTCAATACATTTCATGTGCCTATGACTTAACTTATCTTGACTATTCAAGAAACTTAATGCATGATTGTCCGTGAAAACAATGAGCTCCTTTGGTAAGATATAATGTCTCCATTTTTTGAGGGACTAAACCATTGCATAGAGCTTAAGGTCCTATGAAGAATACTTCCTTTTGGCTTCATTGAGTTTCTCACTGAAGAATGCCACTGGTTTCCCTTCTTGACTGAAAACTACACCTATAGTAGACCCACTTGCATCACATTCCAATATGAACAACTTGCTAAAGTTAGGGAGTGTGAGAATAGGTTGTTGAACCACTCTAGTCTTCAGGTATTCAAAGCTTTTATCTACCTTAGCATTCCATTGAAACTTATTCTTCTTCTCACCCTTGATGGTATCAATTATTGATGAACAAATGTGGCTAAAATTCTTGATGAACTTCCTATAGAAGCTATCTAACCCATGAAAGCTCCTTACTTCTCCAACTAATGTAGGTGTTGGCCAATTGAGTATGGCCTCTACCTTTGTGGGATCCATCTTCAATGTCCCCTCTGAAATCACAAATCCAAGATAAACAAGTTCCTTCTTCATAAAATCACATTTCTCGAGATTGATCATCAATTTCTCCTCATTCAGCCTATTCAATACCTTATCTAGGTGCTCCAAATGGTCCTCCTTTGTCTTATTGTACACAAGGATATCATCCAAGTATACCACCACAAATTTTCCTATGAATTTCTTTAGAACCTCATTCATCAGCCTCATGAATTTACTTGGGACATTTGATAGCCCAAATGGCATCACTAGCCACTCATACAAGCCCTCATTGGTCTTGAAGGCAGTCTTCCACTCATCTCCTTCCCTTATTTTGATTTGATGGTATCCACTTTTCAAATCAATCTTTGAGAAATACCTTGCACCTAACAAACTATTCATCAAATCCTCCACCTGGGGTATAGGAAATTTGTATCTAATTGTGATCTTATTTATTTCTCTTGAATCGGTACAAAGCCTCCAATCTCCATCCTTTCTAGGTACCAATATAGTTAGCACAACATAGGGGCTCAAGCTCTCCCTTATCAGCCCTTTGTCCAACAAATCTTGAACCTGATTTCTTATCTCTTCATTTTGCTTAGGTGTCATCTTGTATGTTGGTTTGTCAGGCAGACTTGCATCTGATATAAGATCAATGTGATGAATCACATCCTTGATGGGAGGTAGAGAATTTGGTAGCTCTTTCACCCCTATATGTTCATCCTTGTCCAATAAGACCTGCACTTCCTTAAGTATCTCTTCTCTATCTACTGCTACTATATTTGAAATGGAAAAATAACATAACCAATGTCTCCCTCACTAAAAATCTTCAAAAACTCTTTCTCCTTGACAATCATCACACTTGGTCCTTCATGAACAACACCATCATCTTCTTGCAAAGGTGTGAGAGTGTATGACACTCCATATTTTTCAATGACATAAATATTCTTCTCCCCATCATGTTTAGCCTTCCTATAAAATTTCCAAGTCCTTCCAAGGAGTAGGTGGCATACATCCATAGGAAAAATGTCACATAGGATTTTGTCTCTGTAGGCACCACTGCTAAATTCCACCCAAGCCTGCTCATTTACAAGCACTTGCTACCCCTTATTGAGCCATGGAATATTGTAGGGTGTTGGATGATGGTTTCTTTTCATTTTAAGTTTTTCCACCATCTCTAAGGACACTATATTATTAGTTGAACCAAAATCAACTACCACTTTACATACCTTTCCCTGAGATTTACAAGTTTTCTAGAACAATGTCTTTCTTTGTGGAGGGGTATCAAGACATAATAACTAGCCAAAATAACCCTGGATAGAATAACCTGACCAAAATAACCCAAGGAAAAAATAACCGAGGGTCATAATAACCCATGGAAAAAATAACTCGTGGTGAAAATAACCCATGGTCATTTTAGATCAAGCTAGTAAACTAGAAATGACATAAAATAAATTATAAATATGATCGTGAGGAACCATAGAGGCTATTTAGGTCATTTTTAGACCTTGTATCCATTATATACCAATAATTTAGCCTTAAAATGGTATCAGGACATAATAACCCCGCCAAAATAACCTTGGACAAAATAACCTAGCCAAAATAACCCAAGGACAAAATAACCCAAGGTCAATAACCCATGGACAAAATAACCCATGGCCATTTTAGATCAAGCTAGTAAACTAGAAATGACACAAAATAAATTATAAATATGATTGTGAGGCACCATAGAGGCTATTTAGGTCATTTTTAGACCATATATCCATTATATACCCCTAAAATAGCCTTAAAACACCTTTAATATGCTTAAATAACCTATAAAATGATAAATAATTATAAAAATAAAGGAAATTTTGTGGGAATAAGTTGATTAAGAGTTATTATGAAAAGATATAAATGAAAAGGCATTAAGAAGATATATAAAGTGGTAGAATTAATAGAAGTAAAAAAAGGAAGAAGGGGAGAAGTAAGAGTGTGTAGAGTGGTAAGAAGAGGAGAAATTCAAATTCATAAAAGAAGGTTTTTTTAATGTATTTTTTTGAACATTATTTTAAATTTTCCTAGGGTTTTCTAAAAGAGTACAAAAAATTAATATAACTTTTAGGGAACCAACGCATTCTTCATAATTTTTAATATATACAATGCCTCTTTAGTTTTTAACAAGTAAAAAAAACAAGAATTTACTTATTGTAGATAGTTACACATTTTTGTTTCATCGAAAAGGCATCAATAAAATGATCTAGTGTTGTGTGGAATATTTTACAAACAAATGTTCAAGTTGGTGCTATACTACGACACAAATAGAATCTGGTGATGTGATTACCAGTACAAAACATAATCACGCTCCAAAACCTAAGATGATCATGGTCAAACACAAATTGAAAGAAATGAAAGACATGGCATGCTCGACTCAAGATTCTACAAGAAATATCATCATTGCTTCATGTTCCAATATTTCATTACCCGTAGTAGGAGCAATACCATCAACCCATGCATTATCCAAAATGATTCAAAGAAAAAGATTAAGATTTCAAGCGCCACAACCAAATCCTCACACATCGGCAGATCTTATCTGACCAATTGAATATACAATTACCAATAGAGGGGAAAAGTTTATTTTTCATGACAATAATGATCAGAATCATTTTTTAATATTCACCACCACACAGAATTTGCAATTACTAAAGGAATCTAAAAATTGGTTTAGTGACGGTACATTTAAAACAGTGCCAAGTAGTTTTCAACAGTTGTACACAATTCTTCACTTGAAAATTGATGCAATATTTCCACTCATTTATATTCTTATGAGCAAAAAAACAAGAACCACTTATACACAAAGTACTTGCAGAATTAAAACAACTTCAACCTGATCTAAACCCCAAAACTATACTTATTGATTTTGAATTAGGTTTAATGGGAGCTATTTCTGAAAATTTTCCAAATGCCACTATTTGGGGATGTTTTTCCATTTCTCTCAATTCTTGTTGAGGATAGTTTAAGAAGAAGGTCTACAAACATATTATAGTGTTGATGAAGTATTTGCATATGATATCAAGAAACTTTTTGCATTACCTTTCATGTCTCAAATAGACATAATTGATGCATTTGAAACACTTCAACAATCTCCTTATTATACGGAACATGAGGAAACCCTACAACCCATAATTGATTATTTTGAAGACACATGGATTAGCAGACTAACTAGAAGAGGCAACAAACGATCACCCAAGTTTCCAATCACAATGTGGAATTTATATTTAGCTACTCAAGATGATCTTCCCATAACCAATAATACTATTGACGGATGGCACAAAGGATTTTAGTGAATTGCTTCAAGCATCATACAGCTCAGTCTGGAAATTCATCAAAGCAGTGAAAAAAGAATAGAGTCTCCAAGAGAATAGAATAGAGAAATATATGGCTAGATAACTGGGCAACCAAGCAGGAAAAAATACCGTGGACTCAAAGAAAGACTAAAAATATTGGTTAATGGTTATGAAAACCATAACATTTTAGATTATATAAGAGGCATCGCTCATAATTTGACACTTTAATTGAAATTTTGAATAATAAAGTTTTTTTAGCAACATACATGTAATTTATAAATTTTATTTTCCTTTCTCTATATTCTTATGGGGATATTTTTTCCATGGGTTATTCTGACCACGGGTTATTTTGGCTTAGGTTATTATGACCCTGGGTTATTTTTTCCCTGGGTTATTGTAACTGGGTTATTTTGTCCAGGGTTATTTTGGTTGGGTTATTATGTCTCATAACCCTATCCAACTACCTACAACTGTCTAACTTCCTCATATGACCCTTCATCTTCTTATTTTTGCATTTTTGAAATTTTAACAATATGACAACTTTGACAAGTTTTTACAATTTTTGAAAAAATGAACTCATAATCACCTAATAACCTATTGAATGACTCAAACATGTTAAATATGGTCTAAATGACCTTATGACATGACCAAAACACCATGTAAAGCAAATATTTACAAAATGGCCTCATGGAGGCATGAATTCCACTAAGTGCTCGTGCACCACATTAGCCTTTGTTGTACAGTTCCAAACTAAAAGGGGAAGTACCCAAATTTATGTGAGGTATTCTAATGTTCCCTAGTAGGGTTGGTTAAAGCCTTAAGTGGCTTGTTGGATGCTCGAAAGGTGTCAGTCCTCCTGAGTTGTGACTAGACACCTCTTTTAGTAGCCACCCTTTTGATTGAGATTATTTAGTGTTACTTTCAATGTATGGGTGTAGCATCACACCCCAAATTTAGTCACCATATGGCTCCCTTGAGATGAGATAGAAATCCTCGGCTTAGTATAATCTAATTTTTTACTTGTAGCTTTCTGGGGAGAGGGTGATTGGATCATTCTTCCAGTCCTGGAGGCCCCTAGTTGTCCTATCTTGCAAAAAAAAGAGTGAATACATCTTCTAAAGGTGTCCCAACACTTGTGTCAAAGGAGATTACAAATTGTGGGCCTGAAAGTGTTGCCATTGGCCATTGAACTTAGAGATAAGAAGTGATTGATATGTTTTTTATTTTGCTATACCAATGTAAATTGAGGTGAATAACCCTCGAACATACACATATTTGCATAGGGATTTGACAAGTCAACAAATAAAAATCTATTTTTAGAGTGTTTACTATATTTTTAATCACATTTCAAAAATTTCCCAAAATGAAAATCATTCAAAAAAATTAGATTTTAGGCAAACAAACTGTGAACCATAACTATTAGACAGTGAACCACAAACATTGAACATTGAGTCGCAACTATGAAAGACAACTGTGAAACCTTGCACCACATCTATTAGATAGTGAGATGCAACTGCTAGATCATAAAATTTTAGAGAAATACTTGTCCAAACTCAGTCCACATCACATTCTAATAGTGAACTTGCATTCTAATTACAGACTTGTTTAGTTTAACCAGTCCATTTCATCACATTCATCTAGAGGTTTTCTTCGTTAGATTACATTTCCTACCTTACATTACTTATTTGGTTTTAGATCATTTTTAGCTTTTGTTACCCTTCAGATTTAAAATTACAAGGCCTTCCATATCTCTAATTAGACCATGGTCACATTTCTATATTATTATTGACCCTACCTTTTCTATTAATGAATTTTCAACCATCATTGGGTCTCAAACTTATGTCTTAGTTTAGACTCACCCTTGTCAAAATTAATCATCCTTTCAACATCCATTTTCTAAGGTCTTGACATTCTATTTGGTTACCTTGGTCTACCATAGTTTTATTATCATACTTTTTCTTAAGTCCAAAGGTGCATCCCATTAGTTTCATTTGCCATACCTTAATCTTAGTTGCATATCATAAAAATTAGTCCTAGGTAATCTCATTTGGTCTCATTAAATATCATATCTTTTGGTCACAAGGTCATT
>VDFB02377954.1:0-19894 GCA_007258455.2 Sequoia sempervirens
CCAAAATGAGCCATTGATAATGTAACCCCTCAAGAAAATTTTGAGTTCTTGACTGACAAAGAATTGGACATATAGTTGGAGTTTCAGAAATAAGAAGTAGAAAGAGCAAAAGTAGAACTGGAACAACAGAGGCTCTGAAAGATGAGGGAACTCCAAGACTTGAAATTGCAGGAAGCCCAAATTAAGGCTCAGACAACTAGTCTATCAAAGTATATACCACCTCATAAGCAAGGAAACAATAATGTTGGGCCTTCATATCAACCAAAGGCTCCTCACAATCAGATGGGAAATCAATACAAGCAGCCAAACCATCCACCGTATACCACATCACAACATACAAATTTTCAATCACCTCATGGTCAGCAATATGTGCCATATCTTCATACACAATACAATAATCCAGTGTACCAGTATCAACACTTTCATAAACCTCCCCCTCAGCAATACACAACAATGATTAAATAGTTTGATTTGATAGGGTTTCAATTATACCCTTACCCTATGGATAGCAGTTGGAGGAGTCTTGTTCCTAAGTTTACAGGGAGTAGTGTAATTACTACTGAAGATCATTTGAGGAATTTTAATGCTTTTGTTCAAGATTTGGATATACCATATGAAGATTTACATATGAGGTTGTTCATGAAGTCACTCACCGAAGAAGTTAGGGATTGGTTCAATAGCCTACCAACAACTTCTGTTGATTCTATCCAAGAATTTCAGGATCAATTTCTTGAATAGTATGGAAATCTATGTGCACCAGATGCTACTTTTCATGAATTAGTATGGATTCAAAAAAATCAAAATGAGTCAATTTAGGATTTTAACCAAAGATTCAACAAATTGCAGAATAAGATACCATGTGGGTCAAAGTTGCTAGACTCTGCAACATTGAGTATTTATTTGAATGCATTTGATCCAAAAATAGGGTATGAACTAAGAAATAGGTTTCCAAGAGATTTAGCTGAAGCCCAAAAGATAGCACTAACCGTTGAAAACAATAGGAAGGCTGCTAGGATGATTAGTAAGAGAGATAATCCTAGGTTTCCTTAACAAGTCAATAATTATCAGTACAAACAGGAGAACACATACATAAATGAGAGGCCTAGGTTACATGACATGCCTTACAATACAAATTGGAAGGATGGAAAACATGTAATAGATAGACCTAGGAATAAAGAAACAACTGATGCATTAAAGAAGAAGGGAGTGTATATGGCCAATAATAATCTTTGGTGTGAAGGTTGTGATGGGACACATTCCCCAGACCACTGTTTTGTAGCCCAAGAAATGAAGGAAGAAGGAATATTGGTAGGTAACAGTGGAGAAGATCACACAATGTATTTGACCTCAAATACTTTTCAACTTGTTCAGGAGAAATATTCAGCTTCAGAAGATGAAGGCTATGAGTACGATGTTTCAAATCAAAGGTGCAATGTCCACATGGTTGAACAACAAGTTTTTTCTGATTATGAAGAAAATCTTATAGAACATCACTCTATTGAGCTGCCTGCTCAATGCAATATAAGGAGATCCACTGATGAGGAAATAAAAAGGTTAACCATTTATGCAGTTGAACAAGCAAGGAGCAAGTATTGGTTAAGAAATAGGACAGTGAATGAAAAGGAAAGTGTTCCTAGGGGTATATTTATGAAAGACAAAGAAGTAACACAAAGATTTTTGAAGAAAATAGAAAATATGTAACATGATAAGAATGAACATATGCTTGTCCCAAAGGAGGAGAATACAGAGTTATACAGAGAAAAGCAGAAGCATGTCCAGAAGGAAGAAGACAAAGGAGAAACATTAGAGCAAAAGAAAACAATTAAGACGGAGGGTTCTTCTTTTGACTTCTCTAAGGTTTTATCTCAAGTAAAAATGTATGTCCCACTACTCGAGATGATGAGAATAAAGGAGTATAGAGATAGTGCAATTCAATTGATATCAAATGGAAATGAGAAAAGTACAAGTTTTGAAAATTAGATGGCCACTAAAATGGTTAATAAGAAAGAGAAGGTGATTGTCCTAGAAGTGTTTCTAAATGATGTATTGGTAAATTCCCCACAGGTTGATCATTTTTCCATCACGCTACTTATAAACAACAAACTATTGAGGAATTGCATGATAGACTCTGGTGATGCTATCAATATCATGCCAGTTGGAGTTATGAAATAGCTTGGCATGTGGGTGGATACTAATGGAGGGAAGTGCTATGCAATGGATAGTAGACCTGTTCCAGTAGTAGGTGTTATGAAAGATGTTGAAGTCAAACTAGTTGCTTATCCTCAGGTGACCTATAATATAGATATAACTATAATTGATACCCCTCCTCAATTTGGGATGCTTCTATCAAGACAGTGGGCAACAACGGTTGGGGGAAATATCCAATTTGATTTATCTTATGCAACAGTTCTAGTGAAAGGCCAGGAAGTTAAGTTGTACAGGGAACCAAGGATGAACCAAATTGTAGAGTGTGTACCTCAAGATCAAGTCAATTGCTTTTGTGATGTGGATCTTGGGAATTTTAAGATAAGACCAACTCAGCCAGAGTTAGTCAATGTTGATACAATTGATAAACATGTTGCAAAAAATTGCGATGGTGTGCAGAAAATGTACTTTGATGGAGCATGTAGCCAAGAACGTAATGGAGTAGGAATAGTATTTTTTTCACCTGAAGGAGTTACATTTAAATATTCATTTTTTCTGGAATTTGAATGTACGAACAACATAGCAGAATATGAAGCTTTATTAACAGGTTTAAATATGATTGTAAAACATAAGATCAAGCTGCTAGTTGTTCTAGGGGATTCTGAGCTAGTTGTTTCTCAAGTTAAATCAAAATATGCAGCAAAACACAAGAGGCTGAAGCAATACAAGAATGTTGTATGGGACATAATTGAGTTGTTTGATGCTTTCTCCATGGAGTGGATTGATAGTTCGGAAAACATAATGGCAAACTTTTTAGCCAATGTAGCACTAAGAAGAGATGACATCACATTGGTTGGAGTGTCTCAAATTGAGTTCAAAACAAGACCCGTTGTGCCTGAATATATGTAGTTGGTAGGTTTTTAATGATGATGCTGACCTATTGAAATTTCTTCACTGTATAGATCAATAAAAAGCTCAACAAATTGATTTCAATGCCTTTGTAGAAGAAACAGATGGAAAGCAGATAGTATTCAAAAAGGAGGTCTTATAGCTTAGAAATAATAAGCTTCCGAAAGGGCTAATAGCATTGGAGAGGGTATATGATGGAAATGATCGGTCCCTCATGAAGCAAACACCAGTCAAGAGGGGGGATATTGAAGAGGTCAATTTAAGGATTGAGCTGGCACCAAGAAAAGTATATATATTGGAAAGAAAATAAGACCTACAATTCAAAGAATGTTTATTGCATTATTGAGAAAATATAAACGTGTGTTTGGATGGTCTTATGAAGACCTCAAAGCATATAGGGAAGATTTTTTTCAACATGAAATCCTGTTGAAACCAGGTGCAAAGCTGTTTAGGCAGAAGCAAAGACATATTAACCCAACATTGGAACCAAAAATGCAGGAGGAATTGGAAAAGCTTAGAGATGGGGGTATCATCAAACCAATCAGAAATTCAACATGGGTTTCAAACTTGGTTCCTATGAGGAAGAAGAACGGGGATTTTCAGATTGTGTGTGGACTTTAGAAATCTAAACATGGCATCTCTCAAGGATAATTATCCTCTACCTAATATGGAGGTTGTACTACATAAAGTAACAGGGTGTGAGTTGTTATCTATGATGGATGGGTTCTCTAGTTACAATTAGGTCAAAGTCAAAGAATCTGAGTAGTACAAGACAACCTTTACAACCCCATGGGGAACATACGTTTATGTGAGAATTCCATTTGGTCTCACAAATGAAGGTGCAACCTTTCAAAGAGCTATGGATGTAGCTTTTGCAAACTTGATTAATTCTATAATGATAGTACATCAAGATGACCTTACTGCTTATTCAAAAAGGGCTGAAGATCATGTAGAAATTTTGGAAAAAATATTTATTAAAGCTCTAGAATATGGTATTAGTCTGAACCCTTAAAAATGTCATTTTACAGTCACAAAAGGAGAACTATTAGGACATATTGTGTCAAAGGAGGGAATTAGAATAGATCCTGAGAGGGTTGAGGCCATAGATAAAATCCTTATTCCTAGAACTATCAAGGCCATCCAATCATTTTTTGGATAGATCAACTTTGTTAGGATATTTGTGTCTAATTTTGTTGAAATCATTAAGCCCATATCAAAGATACTAAGGAAGGGGGAAAAAATAGATTGGACTACAGAAGCACTGGAAGATTTTATATCCATCAAAAAGGCCATCAAAGAAGCTCCAGTCCTTAAATCTGCAGATTTTGCAAAACCTTTTCAAATATTTTCATTTGCTTCAATGCATACTATAGTTGTTGTTATGTTACAGAAGAATGAGGAAGGTCATGAGCAACCTGTGTGATTTTTTAGCAAGTCATTGCAGGGGTCAAAATTAAAATATGATATAATGGAAAAACAAGTGTTTGTATTGGTAAAAGCCACAAAGGCTTTTAGACCTTATCTTGTTGGAGCCAAAGTGATAGCTTATGTCCCTCATGTAGTTGTTAAAGATATTTTGACATAGTCAGAAGTAACTGGAAAGAGATGTAGGTGGATTAATAAAATTAAAGAACTTGATATGGAAATACAAATCACTAAATTAGTAAGAGGTGAGGGTATGGCCAAGTTAATGGAAAAAAAAAATATTGAAGTAAATCAAATTTGTAATGTAGAAGATGAAGGAAATGCAATTGCGAGTATTGAGCATACTTCTTGGTATACATAAATCATGTATTACCTTAGATACATGAAGTTCCCTGAAGGATTAAGTGATAATAAAAGAACTCTGAAGCTGCAAGTGTCAAAATATGTGTTCATGGAAGGTGATTTGTTTTTGAAAATAAGGGAGGGGATGTTTTTGCTATGTCTAGATGAGTCACAAGCCAAGCATGTTTTAAGAGAGATGCATGAAGGATTCTGTGGAGGCCATTAATCTACAAATGCAACTACACATAAGATTCTCAAGGCAAGTTATTACTGGCCAAAATTCTTTAATGATTCTTTTTCATACGTAAGAAGATGTGAAGCATGCTAGAAGTTATCAGGGAAAATGAAGTATCGGGGAGCTTTACCACTTAGACCTTTGTAGGTTGAAGCCCCTTTTCATCAGTGGGGAATTGATTTTATTGGTGAGATACAAGAGAAATCAAGTGGGGGACATAAGTGGATAATGGTAGCTACTGATTACTTCACCAAATGGGTAGAGGTAGTTCCAAGTAAGCAAGCAACTAGTAAAGTTTTGATCAATTTTTTAATGGATAACATCATTACTAGATTTGGTACACTATTAATATTCATTACAGATAATGGGATGTGTTTCAAATCTGATGAGTTCAAATATTTTTGTAGTTCACATGGTATCACTATTTCTTATGTAGCTCCTTACCATCTGCAAACTAATGGTTAGGCAAAGTCTAGCAACAAGAGTCTTCTGAAAATCATAAGGAGAATGCTAGGTGGGAGTAAAAAGTCTTGGGATTCAAAATTGAAGATGGTTGTGTGGGATGATAGGATAACTGTGAAAAAGGAATTTTTAAAATCCCCATTTGAATTGGTATATGGAACACAAGCTAGGATTCCTTTACATAATTTGTTACCAATTTACAAATTTATCCTTCAGGAAGATATAGATATTCTAGAACTAATGGAGGAAAGAATGGAGCAACTGGTAGAGCTTGATGAGATAAGAAGAGAAACTCAAAACCAGAATGTGAAGTTGCAGGAACAAATGAAGTATTTATTTGATAGAGAGAAAAAGATAGAAAATTTGAAGAAAATTATTTGGTTCTAATGTGGAATGCAAGATGTCAGGAAAAGGGAAAACACGGGAAATTTGAAGCTTTGTGGCTAGGACCCTTTGTTATTGTTGGTAAGAAAGGAGAAGATTCATATTACTTACAAAACATGACTGATGAAGAACAAGAGTTGCATGTACATGGGAAATTTTTGAGCACTTTTTCTCTTAAAAAAGGAATACAGAGGATTAAGGGTTGCCAATGCATGGACAACTCTTGAAAATCCTCTCAAAAAAATTTACATCCGCAGTAGTTTAGGAAATAGAAGGAATAGGAATTGCCAATACATGGACAATCTTGACATTCCTTCATTCAAAATAAATCTTTCCATGTACAGTAGTATATGATCATGTTCATTTCCACTTCCATTCATCCCATCCTTCTTACTAATCCATCACCTTGAAAGTTTGATCTGCTCATCCAGAGATCTAGATTGTTGCAATGATCTCACAATCATTCATCACCAAATGGAACAACTGTTAGAACTATAAAATTTTGAAATTTTTATGGCTATCTGTACCCATAAGTTTCCTAAGAAGCCCATACCATAAGTATATGAATCTACTCTACCTAACATATTTTCCCATCTTTTAGTCATTTGGTCCCATAGAATCCACCTTTCCATGAGCATTTGAATGTATAAATCATATTGACATAAGATGATGCAGGTCTCACCGATCCAAAAAAAAAAAAAATCTATACTAACACATGTCTTTTTTCAGTATATCGGCAAGAGGTTGAGAATGTGATACCAATAAGATTTCATATGGGGACTCATATTGGCATGATGCAATTCACAGTCTCAACAATAAAAGGATCCTATCGAAAAGACAACAGTCATCAGGGTGAATCATATCGAGCTCATATGTTTCTTTCCAATCAAAGCACAAAGAGGTATGTCACCTAGACTTGAGCCATCAGAGTGAAGTCTCATAGCATCCATCCGGTCTTGCTAATAAAGCAGAAGGGGATTATGTTGATGTTATCGGGATGAAGTCAAGGAGTCCTGCCAACCCCCTATGTCACAACAACAAGATTTCATTGGTGAAGGACTTGGTGATACATTTTGATCATCGGCGAGATTGGCTTCATCGAAGAGAAATAGGAGAGTCATTTTGAGTGTTCTTCCATCGGCAAGAAAATAATTATGTCTCAGCGACTAGAAAACAGACCAAAGGAAATATCTCAATGAGACACAAAGTAAGTGGAGGAATGTCTTCCTGACTAAAAAAGTCATGGCGACACATGTTTGCATCAGTGGGATTCACAACGATACTTAAGACCAAAAGGATAATTGTCTGGGAGACTCAGAGTGTCGGTGAAATTGCAAGACATCATAGCGGTATATGATTGGATAATAATCAGAGAGACATAGAACGTCAGGGAAACTGGAGGATGTCATAGTAGGTATCTAATGAACATTGGTAAAAGCCCGAATAATGGATCGAATATATTTGAATACAAAAGGACGCATCCTTTCAAATAATTGATGTATAAAATACTCATTTTTGGTAGCAAGAGAATGAGATAGATATCGAATAAAAATACAGTAGATTAAAATGTTTTACAATTTTGAGACTATAATGCATGTATGAAACAATGGAGATTTCAATGGAAGTCATTTGATTTGGTGGCATAATTCTCATATCAGTTGTTTGTTGTGTTAATTGAAAGTATTGTTGAAGTTGTCTCCAAGGTTCTCATTTCTTGATTATTTAAATTGT
Organism: Sequoia sempervirens; assembly: GCA_007258455.2. Lineage (NCBI taxonomy): Eukaryota > Viridiplantae > Streptophyta > Pinopsida > Cupressales > Cupressaceae > Sequoia > Sequoia sempervirens. The sequence goes on from VDFB02377954.1 coordinate 7,634, forward strand.
AATATCAAGGATATTTTCAATTTACCAGAGCACACATGCTGCTTTTGTGTGGTTCAATTAACTGGTTCCTGCAAGATAGGATTAAATCCTTTTGATTAATCACAGTAATTTGGAAAAGGAAATTTGGATCATTAAGAAGAACTTGGTAATCATATTCTTGCATATTTATACAAGTTATAAACTCAAATTTATATGCCAAACAATTAGAGTATCTACCTTAAAGAAGTTACTTATTTTAGATCTTTCATTTGACTCCGCACACCCAATAAGGCACTAGTCTCTACCATTCCACTGTTTAGTTTCATTCATTTTTACACATGAACATATTAGATTTCAGCCTCGATATTGCATATACAATTTGTACCAGAATAAAACTCATTTATCCACTCCCATTTTCCTGTGTGGGTAAATTACTTTAAGAAATAAATAAAAGCCAAGTCTGCTTCATTGTTATAGGTATACCCACCCAAGTCTAGTAGCACCTAAAGAGAAGAAGGTATAAATCATTTGGCCTTGTTTGTTACCCTAAAACATTGTGAGAGCCTGGAAACCTCTCATGGTTCAAACCTACGTTTTTGAGAGCTAACAGGACCTTTTATCTAGAATTTCTTCTACCATTGGTTGTACCATGGGTTCATCTTTAGACTTATTTTCCTTTACTTTCTCCCACATGGCACCCCACTTATCCATCTATTCCTTAATCTTGGATTCATCGACCTCAAAAACTTCATCCAAATCCATAGGAGTCTTCCTTGGTACCTGTTTTAGACTAGCCATATTAACTAAAGGAGGGGAAGTGAATAATGTTTCAACTCTTTGAGATGTTGACCTTTTCTATGCACCAGTATTTTCTATCACCCTTACTTCTTCATCAGTAGTAGGCTTTGTCCCTAGTTTTTATGTGGAAGAAGATGCCACTTTTGGTTTTAATTTTGATTTAACTTTTCCTAACTTGGCATCTCTATGCTTATCAGTTGGCTCTAGTGAAACTCCCTGACTTGGAGCCTCAAGGATTATCTCTTCAATGTGTATGCTAGGAGTGTCTTTACCAACTTTCTATTTCTTCTTAGTAGGTTCCCCACACTTGAAATCATCTTTGTGTCTTTGTTTCTTTCTTTTTTCTTGCGCGTATGTGGGTTGAATTCCTTTTCCTCTTAAAAATTTACAAAATTCATCTATCCAGTGTTGAGTATGTGTTAGGACACATTTAGAGAATGCTTCAATTGATTTAATTTATTCACCTTCATAGTCCAGGTTTGGAATAGGTTTATCATAAACTATCTTTTCATTGTAAGCCTTACTAAACACTTCACCATCATCTTTCTCCAACTGGTCCAGAATGTCATGAATTATGCGGATTCGTGCATATCTCAATGACAATCTTTCATATTTTCTTGTTCTTACTATGTGCTCATCTTCACAATTTAGCCAATAATCTTCAAGGTGCTGGGTATGAGCACGATAACCAACTATGTTCTTGGAAATATTCCCTTAAGGATCATAATAATTCCTTTGAAGTGGAAAGTATTCCAAATTATAAATTTTCAATTCCTCTTCACACAAGTCAACTACTTTGATTGCACTGCATTTGTAATTCCCTATCACAATAGGAAATATGAAGGAAGCCTTCTTACAATCCTTGCTATAAAGAGCTTGGGATAGTTTCAATTGTCTTACCAATTCTAGTAACACTATTTTATCTGTAGGGTACCTAGGCAACATGAAAGGATGTCCATTAAACCCTTTTTCTCTAATGTAAGAGAAAGTGGGAAACTGAATGTACCAGCCTCCAATCGATCTGACACTCTATGCTTCCAAAGATAATATTTTGGCTTTGTCACCTTCCATTGTCCTGACCAGCTTCATGGAAAACGCATCATTAACCCTTCCGTAATGCTCCTTATATCCATGGATAGTAATTTGGGGTAAATGAGCATATATTAATTTGTTTTATATTTCTTTGCCCAAAGTACCAATCCTTTTCAACCCTTGTTTGTTTTCCCTTAAGGCACATGAATAAATCACATATGATGACATATAGAAATATTTGTTCTATGGAAATTCCTTTATCTTTTCATATAACCTATCGCTAATAAACTTTCCCCAATGCATTTGCACAATATTTTCCCTCAATTTGGATATAATCACAATCATCCATGGTTCAAATTTACTGGCATCTTGTACCCAAACTATCCTACTTAGCAATATGACATCTTGAATTTCTTTGTTGAACATCAATCTTAGAATTGGTTTTGTCTATTTTGTAATCTACTCTTGGCACCATTGAGTGTTCATAATTTCTCTATTACACTCTTTGGTACCATGGTAGGTTTTGGCTTTAGCCTTCATATCAATCTGATACATCTGAGTAAATGTAGGAAGCCCAAATGTATATATAATTAATTTCTCAAAAAGATCTGCATAAATTCTTCCCTCTATCTCAATGACTCTTTTGACTGGGTCATAGTGGTTTAAACATTTCATAACTAATTCAGGGGCCTCCATTGTTGGCAGAAATCCTCCTGCTAAAAGTGACACAATTTCTATAACATTCCTCATACACTGAGAAGCGTTTTCTTGTCGTGCACTTGTGCAGAATTTGACATTAGAAGTCCATCCCATATGAGTATCAATAGCTATTGCACCAATGGGTATAGCTTGTGTATTGCAGTCTATGAATTCATCTTCTGGTTGCGCTTTAGAAGTACTCATTTTTGTTGGTTTGTTTTTCATTTTCAAATATTTTCCTTGTGTGCGAGTTAGGGTTAAATTTAACCAATTTTCTAAAAATATATAAAACTTTCAATTCAAATTTTGGTTAAATTCAAATAAAAAATAATCAACATTTTAGTTTTTTAAAGGAAATACCATCTTTTAGAGATTTCATGCGTGAAACTGATTAACATAATTTTTGTTATTTGAAACATACCTGGTTTCGACTGATGACAACAATCTTTACAAAATTCAACTTTGAAACCTTGGGTAGCTTTGTTCTTAGTTCTCTCAGAATTTACCTCTCTTTGCATGCCACAATATTATTTCTGTTCATTCAATGTCCTTTGCAAATTTGTAGAATGATGCAAAGCAGAGTGTTGTAAAAGTAACTGCATGCTTGAGGTGATGCCAAGTACATGAGTAGTTCTCCACCTTCATTCATTACCTATTACAGTCCATTAATTTCTTGAATAAAGGCATAATCATTAAAAAATAGGGTTCAAATTATGAACACTTAGGTTTTTGTGCAGTCTCACTAATAAAGAAAAAGATAGTGTAGAAATCTTACATGGAACTCTTGTGTCACTTTTATTTTTGTGAGGAAAATCGTTTAAGATACATGATCATTTACGACCACCAGGATTAGCAACATTTGGTATCGAACCTAAGAAAGATTACTAGGGACCGAGGCACTTACCTTCAAGCTTGAAAGAAAAAAAATGGAATAAAAAAAGGACTAGGAACTAGGTTCAAGAGATATCAAAAGTGATTTAAACATTTCATAAGAAAACCTTCAGTTTCCAAATCCTGACTAAAGAAAACAAAAAGCAACTATTGAACTCTGCTACAAGAAAGTGAGATCACCTAGATTGACAAAATATTGGTTGAGAACTTACCGGGTGAGACTATGACCAAATGAAGATACAACATCTTTGAAGCAACTACAACCATTCCAGGATTCCGTTTTCTAGTAGATCAATATAACTTTATGCAAATACCATGACACTGAATCTGGAAAAGAACAAGGGCTAAGCAAAGAACAAGTAAACTAAAAATAACGAAGCTTGCATTTTACAAATCCCTAGAACAATGCGAAAGTAAGCAAAAGTGAGAGAAAAAAAGGGTGCGTCTACATATTTCCAAAGAGAAAAATGGGGTGTGTTGTGAGACCACACAATAAAGAGGATTCTACCAAGATGAAAAAAGTGGTGGGAGTGAAGGATGGGATTTGAACTAAAATGTCAAGAGTGGGTGGAGAGGAAAGGATGGGTAGAGGTGAAGTGGAAATAGAAGAAAGAAAAATAGGAGGGGAAGAAGAGAGAACCTTAGAATCCTTTGATGGTGATGGTTCCTCTTGTATTATCTCCATGATAATTGTACCTATTTTCTTTGCCTTCTTTGATGTGGGCTTGTTTCCCTCTATTCCTTTCCTCTTATATACCCTGGGATTTTTTTAGGATGCCTTTCTTGTACTTCATTTCTCTTTCTAGCCCTGTTTTGGAGGATATGGGGCACCTTTACTAGAAGAACTTGTTTTTGATTCCTCTCCTTTGTGTTCTTCTTCAACAGTTTTCTCCTCATCCCCACTATCTTGAGCTTCCCCCCATTCCTCTCACCATAGGTGAGCTTGAATTTTTTCCTTTCAAGAAGGGAAATTTGTGTTTCAACCCATTTTTTGTTCTCCTTAACACTAGAAAAGTAATTACATCAATTTTGACTTCTTATTCATTCTAGTCCAACAATGGAAGAGGCAAATTGGTCAACCTATTATATGCATCTTCATCTAGAACATTCTCATCCTCTTTCAATTCATCAGGCACTACATATAGATTGAGAGTTCAAATAAATTCAAGGGATACTCTCATATACATTCTCTTCCTTACCTCTTGGTCATTCTCACAATTGGCCCAGAAGTACTCAACATGTAGTTGGTGAGTGTGCTACTTCCCAACCTACTTCTACATATTTCCAAGAGCTCCAAGAAAATCTTGTACACTATGAGTTAAAAACCCATACTCCTAGATTTCCTTATCTAAATTTTCTACGGTTGGGGTTGAAGGAAAATTATACAATCCTCTTCCAAAATTCATGAGGTATGGGACCCTAGCTCTATGCTTTGCATGTGATAATTGATGGGAGCTACATAACTGCCTAATTAGTTCTAACAATATAATTTATCAGTTGGATACTTTGGCAGCCAATATGGCGCACCAAAGATTTCCTCAATCCTAAAGTAAGTAAATTTTGAGAACTAGATGAACCAATACCCGAACCTCTTTATCATTGTTTTGGTAGAATAAGACATCCTTACACCAAAATCTCCTTGTAATGATTTGACAATATACATAGTGAATGCATCGATAAATCTCTTGTAGTTGTACTTGAAGTTTTTATATTGGATCCATGGGTAGCACTCATAAACTATGTAGTCATCAGGGCATGTCCCAAGACTACCGTTGCAACAGAGACCTTTGTATGGAAAGTTGGATGCCAAGAGGTAGACAACATATGAAGTCATATAAAATTCAAATGTTTTCTTCATAGTGGAGAATTGTTCATTCACATTGTCGCTAATCCAATTTTAGCCTAGTTGAACCTAATTTCCCCTCTCAAAATCTCCTTGATGAAGAAATACATCCATTCCTCAAATGTAGAGGCAATGGGAAATCCTACAATCCTGCTTAATACAATGACTAGGTCTTTAACTTCCTTATTGAAGTCACTCTAGTATAACTTCTTTGGTAGTTTTCTCGCACTTTCTTCGGGAGTGTGCACACACTTCCTGTTAATCACTTGTAGGTGGCTACTAGTACCTTATTTGGAAACCTTATTTGTAGAAGCTTTGTTGATTACCTCCATTTGTGAAACAGAATGAATTCTAAACACCCTAGTTATATAGAAGGAGTTGACAAATTTACTACCACCCTTTAGTTGTAATGATTCTCTGGGAATCTTTGTGATAGAACTCCCTGCAAGCATGAATTAGCTCAAGACTGATCATTGAGGGTGGAAATCCCACTGCCTGTGTAATCTTGCTCCATTTGATCTTTCTAGATAATTCATTCTTTGGAGCATTGATGGTGTGGTCCCTAAACTCATCAATATCAATGTGGCTAGGGTCATTATCGAAAATCTTGTCCCAAGTAGACAAGATCTTGGAAGTCACCTCAACAATGTGAAACTCAAACTTCGTCTTAGACTTCTTTTCTAACTTTTCTCTCTTCTCCACTTTTTCCATAAAATCTGTAAAATGACATGTAATAAGTGATTTTGACTATGTGGAGAATGCAATAAATCCCTACATCAATTAAGGATAATCATGCATAAATTATGAAATATTATATTTCCAGGGTCAAATGCATGATTAGTAAACCTTAAAATTATCATTTTGTAGGAATCTCCAGCCATTTGCGGGTTTTTCACCTGTGCAAGGATTGCAGGTGTAGAATCCATGGGGTGTGTGGATGAGCATTGTGGGTTCCAACAATTCATGGGGATAAGAAATGTGGATTACAGTGAGATTGATCCTATTAGATGTGAAATCTACTAATGGAAAACCACATTGGAAAGTCCCCATCAAACTTCTGTAAAGGTTGAACACTTAGCCGATCTTCTTGTCAATTTGACTTGCTCATGCGGGAAAAGAGTTCATGAAATCCGAGAGGTTTGAAGGAAAACTTTGGAATAGAGAATTTGGAATTCTACATTGGGAATTCCACATAGGAATTCTTGTTAAAAATTCCCACAAAGGGAGGCTTTGAACATAAATTTTATTGAAGTTTAAATTTTTGCAAGCTTAAGTGTTGAGGGGGCAATCACAAGGTGGCAACCTACGATCGAAGTCTCGCATGCAAAGGCTTTTTGGGACTTCACACCATGCGGGGATGGAAGTATTGAAGGCCACGAAAAATGAGACCATCATAGTGGAACTCCGCAAGGGATTCTCCACAAGCATTCTCTGCATGGGGAAAAATATTAAGTTTGTGCCAAGTTAAAAATGACGTTTGCGGGTTTGACATGCTACAGGGAGACAACGTGGGGAAGCCACTTAAAAAGAAAATGCAAAGGAAAAATTCCACACGGCCACATCTGTAGTCGAGATTCCGCATAGGCTTAAAAGTGCAAACAAAAAACCATAAAACCTGCGATAAGAAAACGTTCATACACAAATGGTTTTTTTGCAAATGTTTTATAGAAAATGTCATTTACCCACACAAAATGACCACTATTCAATCATACATACCCTAAAAATGGACGCGAGTGTACCTGGTTTGATCAATGAAGGATGCTACAAAACTTCTCATGAAAACATGAAATGTAATAGGTCAGAATGAAATAGCCAAAATGCCAAGAGCTCCAACAAATTCCAAAAGTGCAAATAGGTCGGTAGCCCCACATATTTATAGGCCCAAGCACATTAATAGTGCAATAAATGCACATTTAGGCAGCATGGAATGTACTAGGAAACCTAAAATGCATATGCTTGGAGACTCACAAGGATGTAGATAAACCAAGTTTAGATTCCAGAGCACTGCAGGACCAGGCAGGTTGCGGGAAAGATGAGCTTGCGAGCCCAAAGGCAGTGCAGGGAAATAAAATATGTAAGTCGAATGCCTACGAGAATGGAGGGTGCATATGCCATAGGAAATGGTGTCATCAGTGTGGAATCTAGCAAATGGAATTCTGCATCACGAAACCCACAAGGAAGTTTTTGTTGATGACAAATTTAACACCAAAATCTCTGAGATCCGCAAAGGCATACTTAACCAAATTTTCAAGATTTTCAAGAATAACGTGTTGGAGTAATAATTTCTCCCACCGAACAAATCTTCTAGTAATCTCTACAACCTACGCGCCTTCTAGAGATTTCCTGATCATTCACGTAACCAATAAAGAAAAGGTAAAAATATTTAATGCAAACAGTAGTGGATGAATGTTCCAGATTTATCTATGTCGGTTCCTACTATCTGGAGCCTTCCTTCATTTTCCATACTCCTCTATAAAAGAGGATCAATGTAAAGCTTTTGTATGTAATAAAATCAAATGTGTGTGCTGCAGCAACAATTGGGTTATTAGCTGAGTTTGTGTCTCTCAATATGGTATCAGTAAAGTGTTAAGTGTCAGTAATATAAAATCAAATGTGTGTGCTGCAGCAACAATTGGGTTATTAGCTGAGTTTGTGTCTCTCAATATGGTTATTACCTGTAAAGTGTTAAGTGTCAGTAATATAATTCCTAAGTGTATCTGATCTGTTCTTTAATGTGTAACTTTGTTCTGTTTTTTCAACATGGTATCAGAGCCCTTCAAATCTTGGGCTGTAAGTGGTATGTGTCAGCTATGAAAGCTGTGAATCGATGGTGAATCTGTGTGAAGAAATTGCAGTCAAAGTTAAGAGATGTGGAGAAGGACAAGGAAATGTGTAGAGGAAAAAGCTGCAAAAGTCTGAGGAGGAAGCCATGATCGAAGCAATCAAGAGGTCCATCTCAGTGTTCAAGAAAGAGTTAGTTGCTGCCAATAAATCGAAGGCAAAGGATCTTTGTATGAGGCTGAGTAAGGTCTGAAGCCAGCTTCAAGCTGAAAGAGTGCTGAACGTGACAGTAGGAGATCAAAACGTGAAGTTTTGGAACTACTGCGAATTTATCAAGTCAGGGCAGAATATTTCTTGGTCTGGACGACTACTTCTCACATCATATTATGCTTGACTTAAGGTGTTTGAGGCGCCTGTAAGTTCTGTTCTAATCTGAGCTGTTTCGAGTGTTTGCTGCGTGTTGTCAGTTGTAGGCTGTAAGATTTAAATCTTGTGATCTATAGGCTAAGTGAGCCCTAAGAGCAGAAAAAAATCATTGAGATTGTGGGTGTACTTTTTGAAGTGAAGTCACTATGAGATTTTTCTTACAAAAAAAAGAGTTCCCTGTCAGTAAAAACAGACCAGAGTTACTATTTGTATCAGTGTGTCTGTCAAATTGTTAAGAAGATAGAAGCTGTGCAATTGGAAAATAAATCATTGCAATCAAAGTGAAAGTGACATCAAGGTGAGTTTAAATTCCTTGAATCAATGGGAAAACTTGGTAAAAGAGTGTTAAAAGAAAAAGAAAATTTAATTTGTGAGAATGATTTTTTAAAAGAAAAAATTAATGAACTTTTGAAAGATTTGTGTCAAGTTGAGGAGAAGAATAAAATACTAGAAGAAAAGTTAAAGGTGGTTGATGAAGTTTTAGAAATTTTGTGGGAAGATAGTAAGAAGAATAAAGAGTTAGAAGAAAAATTAAAGTTGTTTGATGAGGTTAAGAAAAATAATGAAGATTTACAAGAAAAGATAAAGAGATTACTTGAAGAAAATTGTTCACAAAAAGAAGAAATATCAAAGTTAAAGGAAGAAAATGAATGTTTAAAGTCAAAATCATTAGTTTGTGATGTCTCATGTTGTCCAAAAGATCTAAATTGTTCGGTTGATAAATCAAATGGTTTATGTGGTATTGCTCAAGTAGTTCATGATGAAGAATATAATAATGAAGATGATAATGTGTCTACAAATCTTAGTAATTATCATGAAAAAAATGTTGGTTTAAAAATTATGAAAATAATAGGTTATAAAGGTGAAGGTTTGGGAAAACATGGGCAAGGAACAAGAGAGCCTATTCAACCATTAGTGAGGCCAAAGCATGAAGGTCTCGGGTATGTTGTAGGTAAGGTGAATAATGTTGCAAGTTCAAGAAAATTTATTCCAGAAATGAAAAGTGTTGAGTGTATGCATTGCCATAGGAAAGGGCATACCAAGGATAAGTGTTGGGACTTACACCCTTGTAGTGTGTGTGGTTTAAAAAACCATTCTGAAAAAATGTGTTGGAATACAAGTTGGAATAATGAATATATGAAAGAGTGCATGGAAATGAATTGTGGTTGGAGTGTTGGAACAAACTGGAAAAAGTTGACCAGTATGTTCAAAATGTTGTTCAAGTGTAAATGTTCATATATCAAAGATAATAGAAATCAAGAAAAGCTACATATAAATTTTAAGTGATTTGAAGATCAACTAAAGGTGAAGGTGCATGAAGCCACCAAGATCAAAGTTCATGATTGAGAACAAAATAAAACTAAAATTATTGTGCAACAAAGTGTAGCAGCCTACTTCCAAAAAAGGAAGAAATTGAATTGCAGATTTAAAGATTAGTGAGCGAGCAAGGAATTTGAAAACAAGGATTTTTTTTTTCAAAAACAAAATGTTTGAGGGTCATCACTAAAAAAGTGATTGTAAATGGGTACCTAACAAGGCTTTCGGCCAGGACCCATCCTCTTAGATTAAGCAAGAAAATGATTTAGTGAGTCTGCATACTTGAAAGACAAAAAGATAAAATTAAATGTGTCCGAAATTAAGGGGGAGTGTTGGAGTAATAATTTCTCCCACCAATCAAATCTTCTAGTAATCTCTACAACCTATGCACCTTCTAGAGATTTCCTGATCATTCACCTAACCAATAAAGAATAGGTGAAAATATTAAATGCAAATAGTAGTGGATGAATGTTCCAGATTTATCTATGTTGATTCCTACTATCTAGAACCTTCCTTCATTTTCCATACTCCTCTATAAAAGAGGATCAATGTAAAGCTTTTGTATGTAATAAAATCAAATGTGTGTGCTGTGCCAACAATTGGGTTATTAGCTGAGTTTGTGTCTCTCAATTTAATGAAAGAAAAAGTGCAAAAAGTTGAAGGTAAAAATAAAACCAAAACGATGCGAACAACATAAAAAAGAGGGGGTCCTCTTTTCATGATACGTGTGTGTAAAAGGAACAAAAAATGGTTACTCTGTTGAGGAAATGCTCCAAAGCATTTCAGAGATAATTGAAGAACTAGAACCTGGAATCTTTGATTTTGCAAACTAGAAAAAATAGGCGCCCTTTGATACTATGACTAAGGAAGTAAACCAAACCAAAAGTGTCTTATCATAAGAGAATCCAATGTGTGCATGAGTGATGTTCATTAATTTTACTTTGGTAAATATCCATAATGAGATGCAATGGACCATTGAGCATAAGGTTACATAGATAATTACGCTCCAAAAGCAACTTGTATAGAGCCATGTTGCTAGACGTGTGTCCATAGCCTCAATGAGGTTATAATTGATAGCCTCTCAAACATAGCTCTACTACCAACCAAGTGTCTATAGCCCTGGTAGAGATATCTGAATCCCCCTCAAAAGTTGAACCTCTCTTATTTTTTCATAATCTCCTATAATTTATTTTCACTTCCTTTTCATTTCTTTTCACATTCAATTTGTAGAAAATGAAGCCTACATCAAGGCTAAGGATAATAGTGGCACTGAAGTAGAAAACAAATATTTTTCACCTTATACCAAACAATCGTTCCAGCTCAAAAAGAGATCCCAACTCATTAGATGTGTTCATAGAAAGTGTAAGGTTTCAACCTATGATAAAAACTCAGGGTCCAGTAAACACCAAAATAGAGAAATCCAAAAGAACCTACAATCAATATACTTAATCATACTCTTGTAAGAAAAGGATCAAGATTTATCAAAGAAAGGCTAATGGATTCACTTCCTAGAGAGACCCTCATTGTTCCAAAATTATTCCCAAACAAAAAGGAAAATGAGGACAACACAACGCAAAAGCAACATAATCTAACTATGTATAAAAGGATGACCTAAAATATCTCAATCTAGGAAATAATGCTTCAAATAATTCCCATTAATAGGCAATGAGACATCCTCACCCATTAGGGTCTTCAAGCTATATGCATTTTCCCCAAGTATCTAAAAAATCTAAAAGGGGCCAAGAAAGATCTTGACAAACTTTCCATTTTCCCCTTTCTTGTCATGTGCCTTATCCCAGTAAAGAACCAAATTAGAAATCCTAAAGGCTTTGGCCCTAGTTTTTTGGTCAAACCAACATTTAACAACACCTTGGTGTTTGGAAAAGTTTTCAATGGCCTCATCACATTTTTCTTCGAAATGGAGGAGTTGAGCCAACCAAGATTCTAACCTTTCGCCTTTGTCATAATACTCATTAAGAAATTGCTAGGTAGGAATCTTTAGATGGATAGGAAATACTAGCTCTTGACCATAGACTAGATGATACAAAGACATGCCAAGGGAAGCCTTCCTTCAAGTCATATCAGCTTGCAGATGATAGTCAAAATATTTTATTTGTAGACTTAGCTAGATCATTACCTTGAGGATAGTAGTTGGAATCAAATTTCAACACAACACCATAGTCAAATGCAGGACCATTATCATAGACTAAAGTAAATGGGCAACCAAAATGTGTTATAATATGTTCTTGTAGAAATTTAATTACTACATTTGTATTATATTGCTTACATGCGATCACTTATGTCTATCTAGAACAATAATCAATCATGATTATAATATACATATGACTTGTAGAAGAAGGTGGATTTATCATACCAATAAAGTTGAGCCCCCATTGCATGAATGGGCATACCTCGGCAACTGGATGTAATGGGACAATAGTGTACTCTCTAATTGCAACAATCTAGCACATATGACAAGTGCGAACATGGGTGTA